>JAODAL010012645.1:0-94540 GCA_025379985.1 Phyllomedusa bahiana
GGCCCGTTTTTTTTTTTAACGGGGCGGGGTATTACAGGGGAGGGGGGGGGGCAGGTGCTTCAGCTGTATGGTGCCCTGAAATTTCTGTTGGCGGCCCTGGGTCCAAGGCCACCTTGAAAAAGCCACAGCCTGTTGGTCAAATGGTCTCAAACAAAGCTGTGTCCTGTGTTTGGAGTCTCCAACTACTGAACTTCCTGTAATCAAGCAGCTGATGTTCCACTGCCGAAAGCCCACAGAAAAATATAATGCAAATATATTACAAAGTCTTTTCCATGGACATTCCCTTGAAAGGGGTTGTCTCACTATATTGATTCATTTTACCTCAGTCCTGTTTTCTTAGTTACATTTTTTAATTCAGGGGCGTGTTTACTGGCTTCTACTGGCTACTAGTGGCCTGCAGTGACGAGCTGAGGTCAACAGGTCTGTAGCTATAGCGACCAGCACTGGCAGCCTATCAGGAGAGAACACACCGGTCTGTAGCTATAGCAACCAGTGCGGGCAGCCTATCGGGAGAGAACAAAGAGGTCTGTAGCTATAGCAACCAGTGCTGGCAGCCTATCAGGAGAGAGAAAGCAGGTCTGTAGCTGTAGCGACCAGTGCTGGCAGCCTATCAGGAGAGAACAAACAAGTCTGTAGCTATAGCAACCAGTTCTGGCAGCCTATCAGGAGAGAACAAACAGGTCTGTAGCTATAGCAACCAGTGCTGGCAGCCTATCAGGAGAGAGAAAGCAGGTCTGTAGCTGTAGCGACCAGTGCTGGCAGCCTATCAGGAGAGAACAAGCAGGTCTGTAGCTATAGCAACCAGTGCTGGCAGCCTATCAGGAGAGAACAAACAGGTCTGTAGCTATAGTAACCAGCGCTGGCAGCCTATCAGGAGAGAGTGAACCACTCTGTAGCTATAGCAACCAGTGCTGACAGCCTATCAGGAGAGAATGAATAGGTCTGTAGCTTTAGCAACCAGTGCTGACAGCCTATCAGGAGAAAACAAACAGGTCTGTAGCTATAGTGACCTGAGGAGCCGATGCAGCCCATACAAGAGTGGATATCTAGGAATAAGTAGGACACTGTTAATGGACACATATTGCAAAGTGACTTTTTTTGCAAGATCTTTAACATAAAAAGCAGCAATACTTGTAGTGAGAAAACCCCTTTGAATTTCCTTATTTATCCTTCGTCCAAAATGCAAAATTCAATAATTCTCAGGGTTTGCGTTATCTCTAGTCTGGATAATAAAAAAATACATCCACCGTCCAAGCACTAAACTGTGGCACAATAAAACCTCTGCCATCTGACTTCCATTCATATACTAAATGAAGGAATGTGAGTGAATAATGAATGTATTTAATGATATCTCAATGAGTTGTATCAAATCAATGATCGAGTCCTGAGGCCCTTCTCACACCAATAAGGTCTGTTGTAGGAAGGAAGGAAAAAACATTAATTATTGATTTCCTGGCCTGGAGATTTATTAAAAAGTATGTTTCTTTTACTTAAAAGTTAGCATACAATTGCCAACATGTACTCATAACCAATAAGCACCATACACGGTGACAATGAGGCTCACGGACATCCAGGACATCAGGACTTTCATTACTGTGCAGAACAGCAGCAGTCATCTCTTAGGTCAAGCACAATAGGAATCGGTAGCTTTTTGGAAGGTGAGAGCTTGGAAACTTGTACAGTTATAGCAGGTATCAGGTAAATGACTGGCACCCGCTACACTCCAGCGCTCTCTCAAAATATAATAATAGTCGGTTCCAGGACAACTATTGTAAGTTGAAACCGTAACTCTTTGGAAAACTGGTAATTGGTTCTGAGGCCCAAAAATGTTACCAACATAATGAAGCAGATAAAGCGCGTCCCTTCATATAACATCAGAAAGAGCTGCTGGAAGATGGAAATCACTTCCTATGATGAGGACAGGAGCTTCTTTGGCTTCTTTGTACCAGAAAGAGAAAATGGGGCCCTCACCTGGTGCCCAAAGGAGCCGCTCATCCTGGTATATGTAAGAGAAGTATAGGAGATGTAGTACCGCACTGTACTGTAGAGAGGCGCTATAGACCACCAATTACTGCATGCACCTCAATAATACATGTAAGAGCAATACAGGATATTTTAGTACTGCACGTACGGTAGAGAGGAGCTACTAGACCACCAACACTGCATATACACCTCACTAATACATGTAAGAGCAAGTACAGGACATTGTATACCAACACTGATACTGTCGAGAGGAGCTACTAGACCACCCAATCACTGCTGCACCTCACTAATACATGTAAGAGCAGTCAGAACATTAGTACTGCACTGTACTGTATAGAGCGCTATAGACCACCAGTCACTGCATGCACCTCACTACATACCTGTAAAGCAGAAACAGACCTGTAGTCACAGCATTGCTCTGAGGATGAGGTGCTATAGACCACCAATCACTGGATGTACTACATGTAAGAGTAGTACAGGACATGTAGAACAGCCATTTACGGTAAAGAAGCACTACTAGACCGCCAATCACTGCATGCACCTCACTAATACATGTAAAAGCAGTACAGGACATGTAGTACCGCACTGTACTGTAGAGAGGCTCAACCAGACCAAAAATCACTGCCTGCACCTCACTAATACATGTAAGAGCATACAGGACATGTAAGTACTGCACAGAACTTACTTGAGGCGCTACTAGGACCACCAGTCACTGCACCCACACCAACATGCACCTCACTAATACATGTAAGAGCAGTACAGGACATGTAGTACCGCACTGTACTGTAGAGAGGCTCAACTAGGCCACAAATCACTGCATAGACCTCACTAATACATGTAAGAGCAGTACAGGAAATGTAGTACAGCACTGTACTGTAAGAGAAAGGTGCTACTAGACTCCCAATCACACTACATGCACCTCACTAACCAAGTAAAGAGCATTACAGGAAATGTAGTACCACCCTGTACTCTAAGAGCCGCTACTAGACTGCCAATACACTGCATGCACCTCACTTATACATGTAAGAGCCTACAGGACATGTAGGAACCACACTGTACTGAAAGAGGCTCAACTAGACCACAAAACACTGCATGCACCTCACTAATACATGAACAGCAGTACAGGACATGTAGTACAGCACAGTACTTTAGTGAGGAGCATAGACCGCCAATCACTGCATGCACCTCACTAATACATAGAGCGGGTACAGGACATGTAGTACCCCCGCACTGTATGGGGAGAGCGCTATAGAACCACCAATCAATGCATGCACCTCACTAATACATGTAAGAGCAGTACAGGACATGTAGACCAGCACTGATACTGTTAGAGAGCCTCAACTATAGCCACAAATCACTGCATGTACCTCCCTAATTCACAAGTAAAGAGCATACCAGCAAAGTAGTACCACACTGTAATTGTAGAGAGGGGCTACTAGACCGCCAACACTGCATGCACCTCACAAATACATGTACGAGCAGTACAGGATAATGGTAGTACAGCACTGTACTCGTAGAGAATGCGCTACTAACCGCCAATCACTGCATGCACCTCACTAATACATGAAGAGCAATACAGACATGTAGTACCTACAACTGTACTATAGAGAGACACATAGACCACCACTCCCTGCATGCACATCACTAATACATGTAAGAGCATTACAGGACATGTAGTACCAGCACTGACGCTATAGAGGGCGCTATACGACCCAATCACTTCATGTACCTCACTAATACATGTAAGGCAGTACAGGACATGAGTACCCCCCTGCACTGTCTGTAGTGACGTGCCTATAGACCGCCAGTCCACTGCAATGCACCTCACTAATACATGTAAGAGCAAGTACAGGAACATGTAAGTACCCGCACTGTTTCTGTATGACTGCTATAGACCGCCAGTCACTGCATGCACCTCACTAATACAGGGATTTTACAAGTTAAATGTTCATGATATTTGGCTGGATCTGTGTCTGGGATCTTAAAACCATAACATAACATAAAATGTCCCAGGAAAGACCATTGCATGTTTTCAAAATATTGCAATCCTGAGCTCATTGTAACTTGAAGTACCATTATATACCAAGTGAATTATTGGCACCAGCTATAACCTGTAAAACATTTTAGTGCAATATTCTCTTACCTTAAAATGAAAAAGGAAGTCGTATTAAAGTCTTTTCAGTTTGTAGCCAGCTGGAGATGCTCCATGGATGAAATACAAGGCCACCTGGTAAAGAAAGGCTGCAATTAATAAACCCGTCAACGAGTGAATAGACCTGGAATCGAGGCCCAAGGTGATGTACATAACAGATCAACCATTACACACAAACCAAGTTCACCATTCAGAAAAAGAGGAAGTGAGCTTATGCAACCAAAATTAGATCAAACCTACTGTTAAGAGAACCTAGAGATCAGGATTAGAGATGGGCGAATTGATTTTAACGAAGTGGAATTCGTTTAGAATTTCAGGAAAACCGGTTCGGAACGAAGTCGAACTTTGGGTACTTCGTGAAACACAGTGTGCTTTTGATTGATAAAATGGCTGCGAGCACATGGCGCTACATGGGGGCAAAGCACTCTGGGAGAAGAAGGGCATAGCCTGCATGACAATGTGCCGCGGTGAAGCAATCAGCGACCGGCGAGGATTCCTGTGACTCACCCGCACTATATCAGCATCCGTCGCAGCGGAGCACACACTCCTCTCACTGTGCTCATCAGGGAAGGTGCTGCTGCGGGAGGAAAGCGCCTACTAAGAACTGAATTTTTAATCAGCGATTTCCTGTGGGGGTGTCTTCACTTGTCTCAGAGACTGTTCTCTTAATTTTCTCTTTCTAATTTTTTGGGGATTGTATCTGAAATCCACTGTGCATACCCACTGCCGCTGCAATATACATTCAATATCCAGGCAAGTGGGATCAAAGCCAGTCCTGTTGTAATTCATATTAAAGAAACAAGCATTTTTACAATACAAATACCACTTCATTTTGTTTGGGCTGCTCAATTCTATTGCGCAATTTACACCAGGGTTAAATTAAGTGTTGTTATGGCTGGTGTGCTGACCCCCAAGAAACCGTCTTTTTTCAACGCCAAAATATCATAAATTTTTCCTGTAACCCTAATTCACAAGCAAAGGTTAATTACAACTGTATCTCCTTGTAGTGTGCGTAGAAAACACCAATTGTAACACTCTACAAAGCTACTAGTTTGTGCGCTCAATTCTTAGGCGCAATTTACATCCAGGGGTAAGATAAAGCGTTGATTTGCCTGGTGAGCTGACCAAAATAAAACCGTCATTTTCAACGCCAAAATATAAACAATATTTCCTGTATGCCTAATTCATGTCCCGAAGGATATTTAAGCCTGTTTGTGCTTTTTACATTTAGTAAAACACACAGTGTTTTAAAACGACACATACCAAAGGTAAATTTTTTTCCTGGCCATATGTAGTCGCAATTTATATCCCAAGGGTTACCCAAGCTTGTTACTTGTTCATTTGGAGTAAAAAACAGGGTGTATATTTATGATATCAGATAATCATCATCAAACAGTGTCATGTAACATTTTAGAACAAACAGTATGTCAGACAGAGAGGTAGGCAGGCTCTCACCTGCGAGTGGTAGTGCACAAACATTCCTGGAGCAGCCACAGGTCCCGCAGCACAGCAAGGGGACTCGCAGCAGGGGCACTCGGTGAGGCCACAACTGCCGCTGTCATCTAGCGGCCAGTGTGTTTGTTCAGCACCCAGGGGACCATGATGGCTTGACTAGGTCTCATCCACTTCTCCCAGATGCCATCTGCCAACCCCAGCCAAGAGTCGGTGGGAACCCAGACACAACCATTATTTTGGCATGGCCCGGGAGCGGGTCCAGCGGCCCTCAACCTGTCCTCAGGCCCGCCTCTGTCCCATCCGGATCCCTCAGCCAGAGATCTACTATGTGGTCTGGGCTTAGCGCCACTATATAGCGAGGATGAACAATTTGAGGAGAGGCAGTCCGCAGTACTTGGAAGCGAAGAAATGGGGCCAATATCGCCTGCTTCTTGCAGTAGGCCGAGCAAAGTATAGATGTGGAGAGTGGGGCATGGGAGGTCATGTTGAGAGGGTCAGCCTCGGCATACCAAGACCGGTGATGAGACAGCAGTTGACGATAGAAACACAAATAGAATGATGATCAGCCGACCGCACTTGGGACCGGCTGAGGCAAGGTCATTCCTCATCGTCAGAAAGAGGGCGTCAGCTTGCGTCGCAGGCAGCAAGCGCAGCCAGCAAGGGGGTCCCGTGTGGCCCGTGAGTCAGCAGGATAGCAGCAGTGCGAGGTCAGGAGCCAAGCGGTCCCCCCCCATGGGGGAAAAAAACCCTAATTCGCAGTCCAACAAAGTAGGCGGCACAGGGGCTCTGCGAGCAGCGGCAGTAATAGTCACTCAGTCGGAGCGTGGCGTAAAAAAATTCCGATACTCGGCGGTGTGGCAGTTCTATGCTAAGACACCGGAGGAGCCTGAATATGGTATATGTAAATCTGTAAGCAGAAAGTTAAGCGTGGCCAAAGGGAGCTAACGTTGGCACCACAGCCCAGCGTCAACACATGCAGGTCCCATCCGGTTGCCTGGGAGAAACGTGGCAAGATGTGGTGGTCCTCCTATCCGTGCTGCCGCAGCAACAAGCAGCAGCAGCATCGCCCATGGCACCATTGCCATTGCAGCCAGTCAAGGCTCACCACCACTGCAGAATGGAGCTTGTTTCTTCTTGACATCATATCCCGGTCCAGATGCACCTGCTCCCGCTACTCATGGCGCCAGCATCCCGTCTCAGCGAGGCGATTGCAAAGAAAACAGTATGCGTCCAACCAAACCAAAGTGCAGCAGCTGACCGTGCTCCTGTCCAAGTTTGTTGGTGCTGCAGTCCTCTCCCCTTTCCAAATGGTGGTCTCTTGCACATTCTAGAGAACTAATGGCTTGTGCCGAGCCGAGATGGAGAGTTCCAAGACAGTAATTTATTCTTTTTCCAAAAAGCAGTACCAGCACTTCATAAATAAGTAGAACAGTAAGTGGGCCAGTCCTTGAGCTTATCGGTTTGGTTCAAGGTGCACGGCAGCGCGGACGTCTGAAGCTGTAACCTACGTCAGGGCCAGTACATGTCCTCTTATACTCGCTCTCACTGGGTGAATGTGCATCCAGCACAGGCACACCAACAACTTGGACAGGAGACGCCGCTTCTCCTCCCCATGTTTTTCAAACTGCTGCACCTTCGCCAATGGTCCGCCTCCTGCTCCTCAACCACCACCCACCCCCCCCCAAACAATCTCAGCCTCCTACAAGTATTGCTCCATCTACCACATAGTTAGGGCACAAAAACGGTGTCACGCAGTTCCTACACTGGCTTGCCTCGCGAACGAAGTCACACAGGGGAGGAATGCCCGCGTCATGCAGCAAGAAATCCGAGTGTGGCTTTCACCACGCCAACTGCAAATCGGAACCATGGGTGACGGAACAATGGGAGGAACATGGTGTCCGCGCTGCAACCGAGAGGGATGGTCCCATGCGCCCTGCATGGCGCACGGTGTTCCAATCTGTTGTGAAAAGGTTCCTGAATTCTTCCACCGATCTTCAGAACATTCTGAAATGGCCAGGAAACTTTATCCATTCGTACAAAGCCCAGGAACACCCCTTGAGTTGCAGTGCAGAACAGCCTCCCCCAACCACTCTGATAAGCGATGTTTCCACCCACTGGAAATCCAGCTGCACATGTTGGACACGACTGTAATGAACAGAGAAAGGCCATTAACGAATTTTTAAAGATCCAGCAGACCGAATACTCCCCTGTGTAACTTTGATGTCGCCCAGTGGCAGCTCATGGCTGACACCTGCCGTTTGTTGAGGCAATCGCGGGAGGGCGACATTATTTGAGTCGCCAGGACTACGGAATGAATAACATCATTCCACTGCATACATGTCCTGAACAGATGCTGAAAATCTGTTCGGGCAGGGGACTGGAGGACGTGGCCGACTACATCTCGTGGCCACAGAGTCCGGTGGGGACTGAATTGAGGAGGAGGACATTGGAGCAAAGCATTGTCCTGGTGAAATGAGTGGATTTTCTACCCAGTGACAAGAGAGGAGGAGCAGGAGCAGCTGAGGAGGTGGATGGAGATGAGGAGCCGAGGCAGATGCCCCCCAAGCACCGAGGCAGTATACATTGGAAATGAGAGCCGGTAGCCCCATCGGAGTCACTTAGTGCAGATGGCCCGCAGCATGTCTTTCATTTGCCTGCTATGACAGCCGAATAGTCAGCATCCGGCAGAGGATACTTCTGGCTCCCCCCCTATGGACCCCTCAAGCAGCCGGTCCAAAATGGAGCCTTATTTTCCCAGCTATTTGAGAGGGAAGACAAACTCAAATACTATAGGGAAACCTCCGTATCAGTTGGCTTGCTGCCATGTGCGGCATCCGTCCCTCCTCCTCCTCTGACCAGGTCTGAACCGGGGGTTTCCTCAGCGCTCACGTACTAAATGCCGCGGCTGCATGGGGAAGGTGGGGGGGGTCGGAGCAGTACCAGCCCATCAGTAATAACTAAGTCTGGAGACCACTGATGATAGCAATCCTCACCCCGCCTAAGAGGAGGGCAGTCGCCAGCAGCAGCAGCAGGACTGTGAGCAGTCCCTGAACCAACAGTTGTAGGCCTAGCTTTGGACAGCACTCTGGCCACCCTCAGTTATAAGATCCGCTGGACTACTGGCAGCCCAATCTGGATGTGTGGCCGCACATGCCGAGTTTGCAGTGGAGAAGCTTTTGTCCTGCCCGGCCAGTCGTGTGCCTCAAAAGCGGGTGTTCAGTGCGGCGGGGCCATCGTTACCAAAGGAGAACGCCGCTTGTCCACATGAAATGTGGGAACGACTGACTTTTGTCAAGATGATCAGGCGTGAATCGGCCAGGATTTCCACACACCAATGCCTTAGGGCGTCAGTCTGGGTCAAACTACCTGTCCTCAGCCACAATTCTATTTCCGCCACCCGCCTGATGCCCCACATCTGCTGCCAGTTTTCTCCATCTGCTACCACCATCTTTTACCAGGACAGGTATTGCCACCTGGTGTACCCACCTCAACACTCTTGTCCATTGTGCCACTCTATGACCTCATGCTGCTGCAGCTGTGGCTGTAGCCGTGACATCAACACTCTGTCATTGTGCCACTGCCCTGACCTCATGCGCTGCCAGCCGTGACCTCCGCTCTCAGTTCATTGTGGCCACTCTGTGTTCCTCCTAGTTTTGCACCTCCAGAATGTCATTTGTGCCACTGCCGGACCTCATACTGCAGCGCGTGACCGATCCACACTGTGTAGAGTGTGCCACTCTGAGTGGCCTAATACTGTTTTGCCGCCACCAGAATGTCATTATGTGCCACCCCTGCCTATCTCGTACTGCTGCGCCGTGACCTCTCCACACTGTGTGATTGTGCCACTCTGTGGCTTCCTCCTGTTTTTGCCACCTCCAGAATGTCATTGTGGCCACTGCCTTGACCTCATACATGCTGCCGCCGGACCTCCACAAGCCACACTGTGTGATTGTGCCACTCCTGTAGGCCAATACAGTTTATAGCCACCGTCCAGACTGTCATTGTGGCCACTCGCTGATCTCATACTGCTGCCGGCGTGACCTCCCACAACTGTGTGATTTGTGCCACTCAGTGGCTTCCCTCCTGTTTGTGCCACCTCCAGAATGTCATTGTGCCACTAGCCTGATCTCATACTGCTGCCGCCATGACCCTCCACACTGTGTGAATTGTGCCACTCTGTGCCTAATACTGTTTTGCCACCTCCATAATGTCTTGAGCCACTGCCTGACCTATACTGCTGCCGCCGTGGACCTCCACACTGTGTGATTAGTGCCACCTGTGGCCTATTACCTGTTTTTGCCACCTCCAGAATGTCATTGTGCCACTGCCTGATCTCATACTGCTGCCGTGACCTCCACACTGTGTGATTGTGCACCTGTGGCTTTTCCTCCTGTTTTTATCCACCCGTCCAGAAAGTCAATTGTGCCACTGCCTGACCTCATACTGCTGCTGCGCCGTGACCTCCACACTGTGTGATTGTGCAACTCCTGTGGCCTAATATGTTTTGCCGCCTCCAGAATGTCAATTGTGCCACTGCCTGATCTCAGCAGCTGCCGCCGTGACCTCTGCACTCTGCTCCTCCAGGTCATTGTGCCACTCAACTGTGGCTTCCTCGTTTTTTTCCACCTCCAGAATGTTCATTGTGTCCACTGCTGATCTCATACTGCAGCCCGCCGTGACCTCCACACTGGTGTGATTGTGCCACTCTTGGCTTCCTCCTCCTGTTTTGCCACCATCCAGAATGTCATGTGCCACTGCCCTGACCTCATAACTGCTGTCGCCGTGAACCTCCACACTGTGTGATTGTGCCACTCTGTGGCCTAATACTGTTTTGGGTTGCCGCCTCCAGAATGACATTGTGTACCACTGCCAGATCTCTCCTGCTGCCGCGTGACTCCACACAACCAGTGGTGATTGGCCCACTCTGTGGCTTCCTCCTAGTATTTGCCACCTCCAGAATGTCATGTGCCACTGCCTGACCTCATACTGCTGCCCGCCGTGACCTCCACACTGTGTGGATGTGCCTCTCTGTGGCCCTAATACTGTAGTTGGCCGCCTCCAGAATGTCATTGTGCCACTGCCTGATCTCATGCTCTGCCGCCGTGAACCTCCGCTCTCAGTCATTGTGCCACGCTGTGGCTTCCTCGTGTTTTGCCACCTCCAGAATGTCATTGTGCCCTGCCTGACCTCATACTGCTGCTGCCGTGACCTCCGCTATCAGTCATTGTGCCACTCTGTGGCCTACTCCTGTTTTTGCCACCTCCAGAATGTCAATGTGCCACTGTCTGAATCTCTTGGCTGCTGTGGCTTGTTGCAGTCACCCACCTCCACACGTCTGTCACTAATGTTGCACCTAGCTCCTCAGCTTGTTTTTTTCCAGCTTTCCCGCTGGCATGACTTATCAGCTATACATTCCCGCTTGAGTTTTTTGGTCAGTATTTTGCCACTTAAGTGCCCAGGGAATTTATAGTGAAGCGATTTCTAAGAGCGGCGGCAGTCATGTGCGTGTCATACTAAAACACAACATTGTATGAAGACCAAACCAAGCTCCCTCTGCATATTTAAGCATGGCACAAAACGTTCTAGACAGCACCCTGCAGGCTCTGTGCAAAATACGTTTTTTAACACCACATTCGTGCCGAAGTAATTCGGAACCGAATTTATTTTTGTCGGAAAATTCGGCGAAGTGACCGAATCGAATTTTTGAGAAATTCGCCCATCTCTAATTAGGATGATTGGGGGCCTTGTTAGTTCTGCTCGGTCTTTTTATATGGTCATCCTCAATCTACAACTGAAGTCTACATTAAAATGGGTGGCTTGGTCGGACATATGTCCCAGGTACAGGCCAAGCCTAACTCTGATTCTGGTTATGGATCATATTTTAAGATTTCTATAAGGGAGAACATGAAGGAAGGTTCAGAAAAGAACATCTTATAAATTATCCCAATCTCCAGACATAGAAACCTTGAGCATACAATTCACTTAGTTCAAGAGAGGACATTATCAGTCAGTTACTTCGAGTGGCAATAATACAAAATAAAGAAATATAAAAAAAATATAAAAATAATCAAAAAATAAATCAGTTCCATCAATATTTCTATTGTCATGGTAGTAGTATCAGTAATCTTAAATATTGACATTTTTGCTTGAATTTCCTCCATGTCTGTGGCCAGCTAGGCTTTTCATCTTCAGGACAAAGATTAAGATTTCTGCCCTAGTCTTATATCTTAAAGGTGTTTTCTCACAACAAATATTTGCTTCCAACATGTAGGGACAGGTAATTGAAGACTTTTTCCAAATACATTTGTCTTTTGATTTTACTCTGGACATGAGATAAGAGAGATTTTACCTGCTGTGAGCGCACACAGGTTTCTCTGGTTACAACCATAAACTTCCTTCCTGATTAAACAGAGAGCAGGGAGTGATGTTACCATTGACGCAGCTCATTCTGGAGTAGAGTCTTTATCTCTAACTAGATTAGCTTTTGTTTACAGATAAAACATTGTTTTCACTACTCAGAGCCCTTGTAGTTTTGTTTTCTGAAGATTAAATCTCCTTCACTTAAGTCTCTGTAATGTTCCAGCTAGTTATAGAGGAGCTATGCTAATTGTTATTATAGACCCACCTACAGACAAGGTGAGTGAAAAGCTGCCTGTGAATCCATAAAACAGCATGGTGAGACAACCCCTTTATCAAAAGTTAGCCAGTCAATGGGACAGGCCAACTCTCTAATGTAAATGGAGGACTCCCAACTCTCTGAAGAGAGGTATCAGACATGTTACATTTTAACACCACATCCTTCAGTTTTCAGTAGAGGTATGCTGCCACCAGTGGAGTCAGGCAGTGGCTTCTTCCAAATTAAAACACATGCATGTTCAGCCGAGCTGAGTGTGCATGGGCAGGGGGCTGCCAGCTGAACAAGTGTTTTTGGTGTATGGAGTTGTATGGGCACCTTAAAGAGGACCTATTGAGCTTACTGGCAAGTCTGTTTTAGTAGTATTCACTATGAAATATCAATTCTAGAGATGCTTTATCTATAGATCACTATGTTGTGTGGTTCCCGTTACTCCTCCCGGATATTCATTACCAATATGTCAGCTGGGTGTTACCAGCTGAGGAGGGGGATGTCGCTGCATAGTCTAAAATAGTCCAATCGGTGCTGACAGTGCAGGGACACACCCCTCTAAAAACTGTTAGGCCGTGTTCACACGGCTTATTCCTGACGGATTTGTGAGCCGTAGTGAGCTCACAAATCCGCCGTGAATAAGGGGCGGGACGGGGGCGGGGCCGGAGCGCGGCGGGGGCGCCGCTCCCGGCCCCATAGACAATGCATTGTCAGTTTCTCCCCCCGCGGCGGATTCGCCGAGCGGGGAGAAGCGACGGAATCCACTGTTCTCTATGAGAGCAGTGGATTACCGTAATGCCAGGGACGGATTGGCGCCGTACTGCAGCGCAAATCCGCCGCGGAGTACGGCTCCAATCCGCGGCGAAATAAGCCGTGTGAACGAGGCCTTATGGTAACACCCATTTGACTGATTCAAGAATATATTTCTAGTAGGAATAACAGAGGAACAGCACAACACAAAGTTATAGGAGACGAGGCTCCAGGTTGTTATTTTACAGGGAACACAAAGATTTACTAAAAGAGGTCACAGGTCAGGAGAGGTCATAGGTCTTCTTTAAAGGGTTTGTCTCACTACATTGATTCATTTTACCTCAGTCCTGTTTTCTTGGTTTCAATTTGAATTCAGGGGTGTGTTTACTGGCTTGGTTTAGAAATCCAACAATAGAAAATCCGAGCTGTGTAGACTACAGCTCGGATTTTGTATTGTGGTCTATGGGCACTGCTTAACAGTCAGATTTTTGCTGATTCTAAATACTGAATCTGCTTAAAAATCTGACAAAAAAACAATGGGGTGGAGACGAGGCCTTAAAGAGGTTGTCTCACTACATTGATTCATCTTACCTCAGTCCTGTTTTCTTGGTTTCACTTTGAATTCAGGGGTGTTTTCGCTGGCTTCCACTAGGCTGCAATAGAAGCCAGGTCTGTAGCTATAGCAACCAGTGCTGGCAGCCTATCATGAGAGATCAAACAGGTCTGTAGCTATAGCAACCAGTGCTGGCAGCCTATCATGAGAGATCAAACAGGTCTGTAGCTATAGCAACCAGTGCTGGCAGCCTATCAGGAGAGATCAAACAGGTCTATACCTATAGCGACCAGTGCTGGCAGCCTATCAGGATAGATCAAACAGGTCTATACCTATAGCGACCACTGCTGGCAGCCTATCAGGAGAGATCGAACAGGTCTGTAGCTATAGCGACCTGAAGAGCTGATGCAGCCCATACAAGAGGGGATATCTAGGAACAGGCAGGACACTGTTAATGGACACATATTGCAGTGACTTGTTTTTGCAAGATCTTTAACATAAAAAGCAGCAATCCTTGTAGTGAGACAACCCCTTTAAGGCAGGTTGACCTGATGGCACCACGCATACCCATCCATGCATCATCTATGTACAAGCCCATTAGCCCAACTTGGTTACATCACTGACTTCCTTAATTATTTAGATATAAGCAGACCTCATTTTTTCTAATGCCCTCTAAATTCTGAAAATTGCAAACATTAATTATTGTATTTGAAAACATCAGTTAAAATAACAATTCCAGAGATTCTTTATCTATAGATCTCTATGTTGTGTGGTTACTCCTCCCAGAAATTCATTACCAATCTGTCAGCTGGGTGTTACCAGCTGAGGAGGGGGATGTCGCTGCATAGTCTAAAATAGTCCAATCGGTGCTGACAGTGCAGGGACACACCCCTCTGAAAGACTGTTATGGTAACACCCATTTG
Organism: Phyllomedusa bahiana; assembly: GCA_025379985.1. Classification (NCBI taxonomy): domain Eukaryota; kingdom Metazoa; phylum Chordata; class Amphibia; order Anura; family Hylidae; genus Phyllomedusa; species Phyllomedusa bahiana. The sequence goes on from JAODAL010012645.1 coordinate 14,442, forward strand.
ACTGATTCAGTAGTACACTTGTAGGAGGAATAACAGAGGAACAGCACAACAGAGTTATAGGAGAAGAGGCTCCGGGATTGGTATTTCACAGGGAACACAAGGATTTACTAAAATAGACAGGTCAGGAGAGGTCATAGGTCTTTTTTAAGGCAGGTTGACCTGATGGCACCATCCATACCCATCCATGCATCATCCATGTATAAGCCCATCAGCCCAACTTAGTTACATCACTGACTTCCTTAAAGGGGTTGTCTCACTACATTGATTCATCTCACCTCAGTCCTGTTTTCTTGCTTTCATTTTGAATTCAGGGAGTGTTTACTGGCTTATACTAGTCTGCAGTAGAAGCCAGGTCTGTAGCTATAGCAACCAGTGCTGAAAGCCTATCAAGATAGATCAAACAGGTCTGTAGCTATAGTGACCTGAGGAGCTGATACAGCCCATATAAGAGTGGATATCTTGGAATAGGTAGGACACTGTTAATGGACATATATTGCAAAGTAACTTGTTTTTCCAAGATCTTTAACATAAAAAGCAGCAATCCTTGTAGTGAGACAACCCCTTTAAGGCCGGTTGACCTGATGGCACCACCCATACCCATTCATGCATCATCCATGTACAAGCCCATCAGCCCAACTTGGTTACATCACTGACTTCCTTAATTATTTAGCTATGAGCAGACCTCATTTTTTGTAATGCCCTCTAAATTCTGAAAATTGTAAACATTATCGCATTTGAAAATATCAGTTAAAATAACAATTTCGCTCCGATGTTATTTTTTTCTGTAAAACAAAAAAAATGAATTTCATGGCTGCCTGAATCCATCTATTCTAATTTGTGTTATTATTGCCAGCAAAAAATGTTTCCTGTTTCTCTGTAGACTATACAGCCCCAGGTGTTCTCTGCTCAAAATCATTGGCCAAAAAGCATCAGGTCTTCACCAAAAAAGCCAGCAGGGTAAGAACATGTTAGTGCAGCAGGTGGGGAGATCACCCCTGATGTTATACAGAGCAAGAAAATTTGATTTCAGCAAAATCCCAGAGCTCCAAGTATACAGCGGGAACATTCATTATTTTCTAGAACACACTTCCGAAAGAAGCCTATTGCTTGGTACCATCCGCACCATATTAGTCTAGGCAGTGAAAAAGCTTGTTGAGAGTTCCCACTAGTGAGAGGTGCAGTCAGATCCTATATTGGAGGCCTTTTATGTGTGTGCCCTGCAGGCTATGATAAGCATACTGTATTTCAGCTATCCATAATTAGAAATTGTGTTCTTATAATTACTGACACAGTCAGTGAACAGAGAAGGAGCAAAGCTCGTATTCATCCCTTTCACTTTCCTGAGCTGGGGTAATTACAGCTGAGCTCAGCAGTTGGAGCCATTGGCAAGAACACTGATAATCTTTATGTTCAAGTCAATATCCAGGCAATATTAAAAAGTACATGTGTGAGGTATCTGCAGAAGCCTCTTCCACCTTTGGTCTCTCGGTGTGCAGCCATCACTAATCTGGTGTTTGCATTGTGACAAGAACAAGCACTTTTTAAAGGACTCATGCCGTCCTTTTAATTATACATTATAATAGTAATTGCTTCTCTAGCAAGTCTTTGGGTAAAACAGCTCTACAATGTTATTTTCTATGTGTCCCACCACTAATATTCAAGGTCTCTTGTGTGCCAAGCCACTCATACAGTAGGGAAATTAAGTATTTGATACACCGCCGATTTTGCAAGTTTTCCCACGTACAAAGAATGGAGAGGTCGGTAATTTTTATTGTAGGTTCACTTTAACTGTACGAGACAGAATCTATAAAAAAAAAAATCCCCAAAAATTACGTTGTTTGATTTTTAAATAATTAATTTGAATTTTATGACATTAAATAAGTATTTGACACAATAGTAAGACAGAACTTAATATTTGGTACAGAAACCTTTGTTTGCAATTACAGAGGTCAGACATTTCCTGTGGTTCTTGACCACATTTGCACTCACTGCAGCAGGGATTTGACCCACTCCTCTGTACAGATCTTCTTCAAATCTTTCAGGTTTCGGGGCTGTTGCTGGGCTACATTGAGTTTCAGATCCAAAGATTTTCAATTGGGTTCAGGTCTGGAGACTGGCTAGGCCACTCCAGGATCTTGAAATGCTTCTTATGGAGCCACTCCTTAGCTGCCCTGGCTGTGTGTTTCGTGTCATTGGCAACAAAGCCAAAAGCCAAGAGAGTCCGAGCACCTTATAGACACCCCTCATTCTGAAAATCAAGGGTGGTCCTCAAAGACTTTACCATTGTGATCTATTACATATCAAAAGATCAATAAGTCTGTATATTAGTAATCAAATATACAGTGCTATTAAATTGTAGGCACTCCATAGGAATATTACCAGAATGTAGTGCCTTGGGAGCATCAGTGGAGTTGATCTCTGGGGCACACAAGTGAAGTTGATTTTCAGGACCTACCAGTGGAGTCTATTCTTGTGTCTACCAGTGAAGTTGATTCTCAGAGTCCAATCAGTGGAGTTGATTCCTGGGGCCCACCAGCTGATTTGATCTTGTGGCACATTAGTGGAGTTAACTCTTGGGGCCCACCAGTGGCTTTGATCCTTGGCGTCCACCAGTGGAGTTAATTATTGGGGCCCACCAGTGGATTTGATCCTTGTGGTCCACCAGTGAAATTGATTCTTGTGTCCCACCATTCCAGTTGATTCTCAAGACCTACAGTACCAGTGGAGTTGATTCTTGGGGCCCTGCAGTGGAGTTGATTCTTGGGTCCCATCAATGGAATTGATTCTTGGGGCTTACCAGTGGAGTTCATTCTTGGCGCCCTCCAATGGAGTTGGTTCTTGGGGCCCACCAGTGGAGTTGATTATTGGGGCCCACCAGTGGAGTTGGTTCTTGGAGCCCAACAGTGGAGTTGATTCTAGGGCCCACCAGTGGAGTTGGTTCTTGGAGCCCACCAGCAGGGTTGATTCTTGGGGCCCACCAGTGGAGTTGGTTCTTGGAGCCCACCAGTGGAGTTGGTTCTTGGGGCCCTCCAGTTGATTTGATTCTTGGTGCCCACCAGTGGAGTTGGTTCTTGGAGCCCACCAGCAGGGTTGATTCTTGGGGCCTTCCAGTGAAGTTGATTCTTGGGGCCCACCCTACAGCTACAGTTCATGCACATACAGCACAAGCCTCTTGCATTCTGCCTCTCTTTCTTTGCCCTTCTCTCTGAAAAGCAGCCCCATGCCTGCTATTCTTATGTTCGCACCATGCCCAGGGGCCCACCGGAGATTTCCCCTTCTCCCCAGTGGGCCAGTTCTGAATCGTAAAGGACCATCTCTTTGAGTAGACCACCCTTTATCTAGACCAGATGTAGATGTCATATCCTAAGTACACTTGCCATTTATCAATGTCGTTTTGGGTGGCCATCTCAAGAGCTTTCAATGTACTTAGTGATAAAGTGTTGCCATTCATGAGCAGTAACGTCCCAGTAGACGTAGCCACATCTGTGAAAATAATTTACAAGCTCATAAATGGGCTTTTTTGATTCTCTTAATCTGTGATGGTCCATTTCCCATAGATGTTGCCATAAATATTCACTTGATTTGATCTAAAAAGCTTTTATCTCATGCAGAAACAATGATGTTGGAAGATGCTGTCATGTAGGCTTTCTTCAAACACATCCTTGTTGTTCGTCAGCCCTATCCAGGTAAATTTTAAGTGCTATGTCCGCGCTTTAGCTCTCCATTACATGTAATGTATCAGGTTTTCTATGTACAAAGTACATAATAGATATGAATTATGGCAACACTATAGCAACCTTGTATTGTCCATGCGCCATGATGTCACATTAGATACAATAATGTTTTGTTTGTTTCCTCCTTTACTGAGGGAGCTCAGTGTATATACACGGTATATGATCTGTCAGGATCTATTAGGATCTGTTGAAAAATAGATCACAATTGATCTGTAACATGCATCATGCATCCTGTTGAAGTAGAACTCGTGCTGCCAGAGCCTTACAAAGCAGATACATCTACATCAAGATGGGATTTTACACTTTACTGCATGGCTCCACCATGAGGGCATTTTCACATTGACATATGCCAGATTTTTTCATGGGAAACTCAAAATCTACAGTAAATCTACAGTTCTTGTGCATTATGCTGTGTGGATTATTTGCAATATCTGCAACTGCAGATTTAAAAGGGATTATTCCCATTTCATTAGCTTTAAGCATGTAGCCAAAGGTAAATAAAGACTATTACCAAATACATTGCTGTTCTGATTTTGCTTCATTTAAGAGCTAAAGCAGTTCTTATCTCCTGTTTGTCTATACAAGCTTTTCCTAGGTTATCGACCACCTCTATCTGCCCTAGCAGCCCTTGCCAATGATGTGACTCTTTGCTGTGTCTTATCAACAGTACAGAAGCTTGTTTCTTCCTGAATAACATTAAGGGTGCATTCCCACCGGTATCTGCATTCCCGCCGTCTCCACGACCGCGGGACGACGACTTTTCTCCACGATGAGCGGAGAAAAGCCCTCCCCCTTCACATTGACTTGCACAGATTCCGTCTGAAAACTGGACGGAAGAATGTGCAGGTACAATGTTTTGCGGCCGGACTGCCGGCGGCAAAACCGCCAGACGGAAAACCCGTGCAGTGGAGACTGCATGGGTTTTTCATAGAGCACCATTGTGCTCATTTCGGCCGGTTTTTCAGGTGGTCTGCAAAACCGCAAACCGCCTGAAAAACCGTCCGAAAACTCTTTAAAGCTCAGTAGCATTGTGCCCTGCTGTTTAGACCCCTTAATCATCAATATCCCTTGGACAGGCTCAGCTAGGAATAGCAGAGCTGGTATGTCAGTCACTGTTGTAGAACCACCCACAGCCTGATCAGGAAGTGGAAGTCTGAAACTGGCTGGGAAGAGCAGGCTCTGTGAAATAACAAGATGAGAAAACCCCTTTAAGTGCATTTCTTTAAAAAAAAATTGCATTAGCATTCTCTGCTTTAAAACCTGCATTGGAAAAGTCACAACAGATATGCAGAATTTGGTGTGAATTTGCTGCTGCCAATGCAGTCTATATGGAAACTCTGCATGAACAGCATAGTCACAACATAAACTGAAACTGCAGATTTCTGCACTAATTCTAGGTACATTTTAATTTGCAGCATGTAAAAGGGAGATTTCTTAAAATTTTCTGCATCTGAATCCATCCTATGTGAACACAGCCTTAAAGGGGTCTTATAATAAAATGGGGCCAGAGAGTGCAAACCAAGAAAAAAAAGATCTTTTCACTGCTGCTCCAGAGCTCCCAGGATCCACTTCACTTCTGGGTTCTCATTGCGACAGACACAAGAGGCTCACGCTCCATTCACGTACAATACGGCCTCGTTCACGTGGCTATTTCTGGGACTGATTGGAGCCGTACTGCGCTCCGTATTTGCGCTGCAGTACGGCTCCAATCCGTCCCAGTGACTACGGTAATCCACAGTTCTCATAGAGAACTGTGGATTCCGTCTCTTCTCCCCGCTCGGCGAATCCGCCGCGGGGGGAGAAAGTGACATGCACATTATTTACGGCGTGTACGCACCGTGAATAATGAGTGTCTATGGGGCCGGCGAGCTGCCAGCCCCCCGCCCCATCCCCCCTGCGCGGCAACCGGTGTAATTGCGGGGCAAAATCCGTCCCCGCAATTACGTCGGCAATAAGCCTTGTGAACAGTGCCTAAAATGCAAGTCTTTCCTCCGTGTTGAGATAAAAACCTAGAGAGCGGGCAAGAAACCCCAAGGAAAAAAACCATTAACCCTAACCCGAATTTCGGGTTAGGGTTATGGCTATGGTCAGAATTAGAGATACAGTTGTGGTCAGGATTAGGTCTAAATTTAGGGTTGGGTTCAGAGTGACATCATCTGACATTTCTGGGGTTTTTACTGGGTTCGAATGACTTAACGTACTAGTGTTCCTATGGTTCTGGTTCTGTGATGCCGTCACTCTGTCACTTCCGTCTGATGTCACTTCCCATCCAATGACTCATTAGGGTTGCCTACATGACACTGAAACAGATGTGACATCTGGCGGAGGTGACACCAGAGCAGCAGCTCCATGGGACTGAAAGTATTGGAGAGTGGGCAAGATAATCAAATGAAATAACCCATTAACCCAAACCCGAATTTGGGGTTAGGGTTATGGCCATGGACAGGATTAGAGATACAGTTATGGTCAGGATTAGAGACATAGCTATGGTCAGGATTAGGTCTAGATTTAGGGTTAGGGTCAGAGTGACATCTCCTGACATCTCTGAGTTTTTACTGGGTTCGAATGACTTAACCTACCAGTGTCCCTATGGTTCTGGTTCTGTGATGCCGTCATTCTGTCACTTCCGTCTGATGTCACTTCCCGTCCAATGACACATTACAGTTGCCTACATAACGTTGGAACAGATGTGACATCTGGTGGAGGTGACGTCAGAGCATCAGCTCCATGGGACTGAAAGTATTGGAGAGGGGGCAAGATAACCCAATGAAAAAACCCAGTAACCCTAACCCGAATTTAGGGTTAGGGTTATGGCCATGGACAGGATTAGGTCTCGATTTATAGTTAGGGTCAGAGTGACATCTCCTGACATCTCTGGGTTTTTTACTAGGTTCGAATTACTTAGTGTACTAGTTTCCCTATGGTTCTGGTTCTGTGATACCGTCACTCTGTCACTTCCGTCTGATGTCACTTCCCATCCAATGACACATTAGGGTTGCCTACATGACATTGGAACAGATGTGACATCTAGCGGAGGTGGCATCACCTTCAGTCCATGGACTGAAAGTATTGGAGAGTGGGCAAGAAAACCCAATGAAAAAAAACCAATAACCCGAACCCGATTTTAAGGTTAGGGTTATGGCTTTGGTCAAGATTAGAGATACAATTATGGTAAGGGTTAGGTCTAGATTTAGGGTTAGGATCAGGTTAAAAAAAATGTGGGTTCATGAACTGAAAATGTTTTTAAGGGTTCAGTTGAACTAGTGTTGAACCGAAAGGAACAGATTCAGGCAACACTACCCATAACCCTTGATGTCCTTGGTCCCATACTACTTTTAGCCTTTCCCTAGGTGCAATTATACTGTTACCATTAATATTACTATTATATGAATGTCAGACCTAATAGAACAGAAGACAGTTCGTAGCATCACTGTGATGCTATCTAGTGCAGTAATGTTGTTGGTTGTATGATGACATATTGGCTTTGCAAAGGTTAAGAACTGAGAAGCAATGGTGATGCAGTGCACTGACGGGAAGGTAGGCATCTGGAACAACATTGGATGCTGCTCAGAGATTCCCACTTGCCAAGCAGAAGGGACCACTGTACGGAATCTTACTTTATTGGAAAATTACCTGGGGCTGTCCCCATATTGCGTCGCTGTGAAGCTGTTCTCACTTCTCCTTAGCAGCAATTGATGGCATCTCTAAACTGGAAGGGTGAACAGCTGAATTATAAACTGGCATTGACTAGAAGCAGCTGAGGGGAAGCTACGACTGCGGAAATTTCACAAAGCACCAACTGTGCCCTGTTGTGGGAAAGCTACAGCTACTGGCGCCTTTCAATCATGTTGATACAACTAATAAAACTGGATTATTTACCAGTGTAAAGCAGCATATGAAGAGTAAACTGGCAGTACCAGGATCTCAGCTAAAAGCTGGCACCATGAGCGCCAACAAAGGGTTGCACCAAGCCAGATCTCAGCAAGCAAATGTAACATAACAGATTTAAATATTTTGAAGACATTCCGCCTTGTATATTAAAAGCTTCTTAGAATGGAGAGAAGGGGAGAAAAACCTGAAATTTCCCAAAGGGGGCCCAAAGGTTTGGGGACCCTCCCCACCTCAAAAAGCAGCTTCCCTCCGAAAATTTCCCAAAAGGAAGCAATGGAATTTTAAAAATTACTTCAAATTTTAAGGGAAAAATTTATTTCCCCGATCCAAAAACCCAGAACATCAAACCCTCCCTAGTACCTTGAATTTCATATCCATACAAAAACTTGCCAATTTACTTCTTGTGACGTTCATTAACTGTGATTTCTCGTGTTCCCATCACAAATAGTTGCCAACACTTAAAATCCTTAATTTGTGCCCTGTCCTGGAACCACAATGCCCTTGTAGGTGAGGACCTTTAGAAGAAGCATTCACGAGACTGTAGTTGTGCAACAGTTGCAGAGCTACTGGTTGGAGAACACTGATCTAGAGAAATGAAGTCCACCATTAGCTCACAGCTTAACCTGTAGTCAAGAAAATATTAGGGATAAAGGTAGGGGTTCAGGGTAACTCCAATGTTCCTGACTGTCTCATCTCCAACCAGAGGTTACCATAGACTGTAGGGAATTAGAATGTAAATTTTCCCTCGCAGGACTGTATCTTTCTCTTTAGATCATTTTCTAGACAGTTTGCATTTAAGAAACTATGCAGCAATGCTTTTAGCTGTTATAATCTATCTATCTATATATCTATCTATCTATATATCTATCTATCTATCTATCTATCTATCTATCTATCTATCTAACTATATATCCATCTATTTGCTTTTCATTGCTGTTTTGCTGCAGGAACTTCCAGGCAGTTCCAGTGGTGCCATCATGTCTCGGATGGCTGTAAATGGTAACGGGTGGCAGATGGATGTGTATGGTGAGGCCAATGCGTTGTACCACCATGATGAGTGAGAAGAGCCATGGAAAGGTGCTGAAAGGCTGCGATTTACTGCCAAATATAGAGTGTGTAGACAACCTTGTAAGGTGTCAGTAGGAGTTGCTGTCAGCCTGTGTATAGAAAATTAGTCCTGGAACCTGTACAGGCTCAGACTGGTCCATAGGGGAACAGAGGAAACCACTGGAGGGCCCCTGAGCATGACAGACCTGGGGTTTCTTTTGAACTAAACATACATCCTTGGAGGAGGCAGAGTAGCTGGAACGTGTACCCCCAGAATCAACTCCAATGGTGGGCCCCATAATCAAGCCCACTATTGGGCCCCCTAATTAACTCCACAGGGAGACTCTAGGCACCTCAGTCCAAAACTGGTCTTGGGCATCAGGGCCCTAGTTTGCCCTCCTACAGAAAAGACAGAGAAGCTGAAAGCCAGAGACCATCATGAAGGCCTGCGTGAAGCTTGTCTAGATGATGCTGTGCAGTTAAAGGAGGATCATTGATGGAGAAGAGGTTGAGCTCCTGCATAATTATTATTATTTTTTTTTTCATGTAGAATTCATTCACATAGCAAAGACCCCTGCTGTATACTCTGTAATCACCCTTTGTGCCACAAAACAACTGTGACCGGTTGATGTACAGTATGGACTCTACAAGATCTCTGAAGGTGTCCAGCTTTCACTTTTTTTCTGTAATTTGTGCTTCTGTAGGATTGGTCCACATGGTCTAGGCTTGATTCCTCACACGTATTAACGTACCTTGACCAGCTTTGACCCTGTCACTGGTCCAATGGTTGTCCTTTTTTGGACCACTTTTCTTATGTACTACCCACAGCATACCAGATACACCCCACAAGCCCTGCTATTTTAGACATGTTCTGACCCAGTCATTTCACCATCACAATTTGCCCTTGTCAAACTCCTCCAGATCCTTACACTTGAACATTTTTTCTTCTTTCAACTCTACGGATATGTTCACACGACGTTTTTCAGATCCGTTTTTGGATCCGTTTGTCGCACTCAAAACGGATCCAAAAAACGTATATAACAATGTGCAGTTTGATTTAAATTGCTTTCAATGTAAAACACGCATCTCCGTTCAGACAAGTGATCGCGGATGCGCGTTTACTTGCGTCTTTTCGATGCGCTTTTTTGGATCTGTTTTAAGAATTGAAAAATTGTGTTTTTCACAAGTAAAATTCCCATAGAAAACAATGGAATGCGCTTTTGAAGCCCGAAAAACAGATCCAAAAGCGCAACATACTTTTGGGTACGTTTCGGATGCGCTTTTCATATGAAAAGCGCATCCGAAAAACGCATTGGATTAAAATTTGAAGTGCAAAACACTAAATCGGCCCCTAGAGGCTCATTTGATTTTAGAGAAAATGTTTGAACTTTAGTAACCTAATAACCTACGTTAGGAAGCCCACTAGGGGGAGCTAACAGCATTTTACATGTATTTCAGAGGAAGCCTAATAGAGGGCGCTATACATGTAAAATGCTGTTACAACTCCCTCTATTGGGCTTTTTCTTACACTACAACTTAACCACTTTTCACTCTAAGTAAAAATGTAGGTCATTAGGTTACTAAAGTTCAAACAGTTCTTCTAGATCACAGGTGTCAAACTGGCGGCCCTCCAGCTGTTGGGAAACCAACTCCCATCATTCATTTGTATAATCTATAACAGTGGGCATGATGGGAGTTGTAGTTTCCCAACAGCTGGAGGGCCGCCAGTTTGACACCCCTGTTCTAGATCAAATGAGACCTCTAGTTTCCGATTTAGTATATTACATACCCCTACATACATACATATGTAAGGGTAAAGTATATTACACTAAAGATTCTACCTTTTCAAACTACAACCTGTATATATATATATTGAAAAACGGATATGAAAAACGCGTCCAAAAAAGCATCTGCAGCTGTGTTTTTGGATGCAGTTTCTCTTCTGGTAAAAAACGGATCCAAAACGTTGTGTGAACATACCCTATGACCTTCCTAATATATCCCACCCTTTGCCTTTGTTGCAAAACAATCGCTGCCTTTGACTTCTCCAGTCAGTGGTTTTAATGTTATGGCTGATCGAAGTATTTTAGAATAAAAAACAAACAAAAATGTTCTAGATTGTAATTTACTATCAGAGACTTGGTAACAGCGTCTCTTTCATATTCTTACATCTATTTATAATAAAAAAAAACATTAACCATAACTTCATAGAGTTGATTCTTTCTCATCACCAAATCCAAAGTAAAATCATTTTCCATTGTAAAAAATAAGATTTTCGACCAATGTAATGTAAAGTAATAGCCCTATGGAAGGGAATGCTTTATGTCTGTTCTCAGAAGGCCTATTTATTTCTTTTAATGGAGGCTCCACACTTTTACAAATATGTTTTTATATAAATTTGGTCTTTGCTTTGATGTATTTTCCTTCACAAGGAGAAGAGAGCATAAAACAAAATCAGCACCGCATCGTTCCACGCCATTATGAAAGGGAAATATACTTAATATTATTTCAGAAAAGAATGGCAAAAATAAAGCTCCTAAATATTTTATTGCTACGTCTTAGATAAATTGTGCGGCTTTTACGAAGAAAAATATCTCCTGAAGGAGGAAGAGGGGCTGTCAACTTTTTGTTTTTTTTTGTGTACATGGCAACATTGTATTTTTGCTGTGACCATTTGTTTGTAGTGTATAGAGTCAATGCAAATTCTGGATGAAAATGAGCCCTTATGGCTGTTTTAGGTGGTAAACCTTACATTGGATTTTGGATTTATACATTGGCCTACATATATACAATGTGGCCCAGAGGTTGAGGAGGTCAATACAGGTGTCAGAACATTGCAGGTTTTAGTAGGGAACGCCAAGTAGTGGTTTCACTAATATATGGCATCATTATCCAGACATTTCATTATTGTTACTTTCACTTCTGTTCCAGTTTCTTATCACTGGGTGGACGGTCCCCTTTCATTTTAGGGGGTCGTATGAATTCTAACTATGCCCTGGATTCAAATTTTGGTAATATGCTTGTATCTTCTATAAACTTTGCAAAAAGGATAACTTAAAGGGAATATGTCATCTAAAATGACTTATTGTTTAACTCACATTTGTTCAACACATTTTTAAAGAATTTTTGCTTATATTACTTTTCATTTTTCCAAATCACTTTCAATATTTTTTAATAATTCTTAAGTCCTGCAGTTTTCACTTTGGCCACTAGGCCTAATAATAGTCTGACACAAAAATTAGTTCCCTGCAGTGAAGTCCAGATCCCTTGTACAAAGGGATAAGGAGAATCCACCACACGTCTCTAGTGAGTGTTAAAAAAAGCCTCGACTTACAATATCCCTTAACTTTGGGTATGGAGCTCCGATGCACACTTATGTGTCTTTACAATTACTCGTTACAAACAAACCCTGTGAGTAGGGTTGGACAGGTCAGCCTGGGCCCACCAGTGAAGTTTATTCTTGGGGTCCACCTTTGGAGTTGATTCCTGGGGCCCACCCTATAGCTACCTCATGTGACTGCACATATTTGCACATGCTGCTTGCACTCTGTCTCTTGCTTTTTGCCACTCTTTCTGGAAAGCAGGCCCAGTCCTGCCATGCCCAACATGCCCAGAGCCCACCGGGGGTTTCCCAAGCCTTCCTGTGGGCATATAGTCACCCCCAGATACAACATTGTTGCTTAACATGCACCTGGAGTGGTGGGCAACATTACTGGGGATTATCACACTTGCATTTTACCTTTTTATTGCACTTTTATGAAGCTTTTTTCTTATATCACAGTTTTGCTTTGTTAGTTGTGTCTGCATCAGCATGCATGGGCACTCAATTCTGCACTTTCATTTTATGGTTGCAGTTTTGTATGTGTATGTGTAGAGTGATGCAACCACTTTATCAGTGATCTTAAATACGGTATATGAATAGTATTAGATGGTTGACACTATAGAGAATGTATATACATATTTATGGTGTTATTGCACTTTTAGGTACCAGCACATTAGGCACCAGTGTCACATGTTGCTCTACAACTAATCAGGAGTTACCAGGGGATCCTCGGTAGAGAATTGAGCTGCAGGCATACATAACTGTTCATCTCAGAAAGGCAAGTTCTGTTGCTGGTTAAGAGTTATAAGAAGAAGTTAAAAGTTAGAGTTGAAATTTGTTTAAGAAGAAATTAGTTTATCGGACCATAAGCCGGTGGTGGGACAGAGGCAGGCACGGCCAGCACACCGGGCCTAAAGAGAGCGAGAGAAAGAGTACTCACAGTTAGGCTGTGTCTACATGGCAAATGTAAAATGCCGTCGGAAACCCGACAGTATTTTACAATATCCATACCATGTGTTTTGGCGTGGATTTGCAGCAAAAACCACGGTCAATTTCCAGATTTCTGCTAGCACTAGTACATTGAATTGTACTAGAATCTGCCATAACAAAGCGGATTATAGAATTATGTTCAATACACTGGTGGTTTGGAAATCCAACAATAAAAAATCCGTGCTGTGTAGACTACAGCTCGGATTTTGTATTGTGGTCTATGGGCACTACTTAACAGTCAGATTTTTGCTGATTCTAAATACGGAGTCTGCTTAAAAATCTGACAAAAAAACAACGGGGTGGAGACGAGGCCTTAAAGGGGTTGTCTCATCTCAAAGTTTCATAGGGTGCATGAATGAAATAATGCTGCTTTGCTCTGTCACTTCCTGGTTAAGCTGTCTGTAATTAGCATATGAGCTCCGTGTATTCAGATGTCTGCTAATTAGATAAATCTCATGCTTTCAGGACCAGGGAAGCTTCTGAGTTAAAGTAAACAGCAGTAATTACTGTCTATTGTCTGAAAGATCAGATAACAAACAAGCTCTCACTGTCCAAAGTTGTGAGCTGCCTCCTTGACCTTTGTGATAACATCACTCCCTGCTATCAGATAGAACAAACAGCAGGGGGGAGGGGAAGAAGTACACAGGTCAGTCACTTGGGGACCCAGAGAGAGCACAGAAGATGATAAAATCACTTGTAGCTCCTTAACAAAAAAAAATGAACATTGCACTATATTTGGAAAACATCTTTATTTAGTGTTCCCTACATGTTGAAAGTAAACTTTGTAGAGAGACAACCCCTTTAAAGATAAAGACAGAGGAAGCAAGACAGAGATATAGAAGAGTGCAAATAAAACTGAAAAAGTCACTAGCTAGTCATTAGGGGGGACATGTCCCAATATGACAGGGCCATTGTTTTGGTGTATTTTGCGAAAAAAAAAAAACCTGTTGATGCCCTATTCTCTATATAAATGAACTGTAGGACACCAAAACTAGGCGCATTATACGACAGGCACAACATTGCTTACTTGAGTGAGTACATAAAGCAGTCTTTTTCAAGCAACCTGATTGCAGAATCTGTCATATGTTTATATCCATGAAAACACATTGCTCTGCATAGGAGCTGTGAACAGAAAATGGTAGACTATTTGTAATTAAAGGGGATGTAACGCTTCATCAGTTTGGCTGTTCTCTTGAAGCTTCATTCTCTCAGTTCCTGAAATCCAGGGGCGTTTCTTCCCCTTCCAGCTGGGTGTTTCTTAACTGAAGGAGGATGACATCATCCTCCCCCTTCACTGTTTATGCTCGCTCCTAAGTCAGTGTGTTCACCCCTCTCCACATGTCACTGTGTCGTTCCTCTCCTTTTGCAGTCTTATTTTGTAAGAGCAGTTTACATACCACAGCCCTGCATGCCGTCTAGACAGCTTTCTATGAACTCAGAGCACTGATCTCTTCTCCTCTCACAGCTGGAGGTTTGTTACAGTTGAATCCAGTCTTCTACGAACTCCTCCAGAGCACAGATCCGTCTCCCTTCTATGTTTACACAAGGCACCGAGGCACAATTCTGCTGTTTTCTGATGGTAGAAACAGCCTACAGTGTCACTGAGGAGCTGGTGGCTGTGCAGAGTGAAATGTTGCCGGCCCCTTACACGCAGGAGCATGGGGCACCGAGGCACAATTCTGCTGTTTTCTGATTGTAGCAGTAGCTGCAGTGTCAATGAGGAGCAGTTAGCTGTATAGAGTGAAATGTTGCCAGCCCCCACCAGGGGTCCTCAACTCCAGTCCTCAAGGCCCACCAACAGGTCATGTTTTCAGGATTTCCTTAGCATTGCACAGGTGATATAATTATTGTCAGTGCATTCTGTGGGATATCCTGAAAACATGACCTGTTGATGGGCCTTGAGGACTGGAGTTGGGGACCCCTGCCTTACATGCAGGAGCATTATGCACCGAGGCACAATTCTGCTGTTTTCTCATTGTAGAAGCAGCTTCAGTGTCAATGAGGAGCTGCTAGCTGTACAGAATGAAATTGTTGCCGGCCTCTTATTCTGAGTGAGAGAGGCAGGAATGCGCGCTCCTGTGAATACGACCGGGGGCCAGACAGAATGTAAATTAGTAGAGCCGTCAGCCAATGAAATGCAAGGAGGTGGAATCCGACCGGAACTGGGGAACAGTGTTTACAGAAACAGAAGACAAGGGACACTGTGAAACAAGACAGCTTTGCTAATGACAATCCAATTGCAAAGTTGCTTGTTTTCAAATGTCCCCTTATTCTGAAAATCATTTAATGTAATGATACAACCCCTTTAAGGCTTTTTGCAGAGTTGTTTCCATTTATATTTTAGATGCCTTGGAGCAATAAAGGTATGTATACCCTTTTATCAGTATGACCTTGCAAAATATTATTATGTTAAGCAGCAAACCCCACCCAAATAATCTCTGCTAACAAGAATCCAAATTGGATTCAGTATTCAAAAAAAAAGAGCCTCTTACCTTACGTGACACTATGGAAGTCTATCTAAGACATCATCAATTAGATTGTAAAGGCTTCTGGGCAGTGCTGTGTACATAGTCAGCACAGCGCAAGGTAAATTATTCGCAATCATTCCCATGGCTATTAGAAGCAGAAGAGAAAGAAATGCAATGTAATAATGAATATATTTTGCAGCCCTGTCATGGCTCTCGCCCACTGGCTCGGATCCACAGCGATACATCAAAAAGCAATGAAAAGTTTGACTCCTGCAGATGAAGGCTGAACCTGAAGAAACTGCCGAGGGGGCATTAATACGCAGAGAGACATTTGGGATCCGCTCCAGGTGCATTGGCGGCGGACATGGTAAATTTTAAGCAGAGATTGTCAATGGAGATTGAGTCTGTGCCCTGCAATACAGAGAGCAATTGTGGAGCCGCATCCACAGACGGGGGCCCACCGCGAGAATTATTATAGAAGAAGCACAGGTTCCAGCATTTCTGGCCCTTGCTACACAATTTCTGAATTTCAAATTATGGAAAGAATACGACGCTCTCGGCGATAATATGGAGCTTACATAAGTCCCATAGAAATACATAGCGAGGCGTCTTACTACCGTCACGTGACTCAGGAAAGAAGCTTTGTGAGACGGACCCCTAGGAGTTTTTCAATCATGGGCTCAGTGGATTGCAGCCTGACAGACAGAACAGATTGGAAAGAATGATCCACCAAAAAAAAAAAGTCTCAGAGCTAAGTTAATATAACAATTATAGAGCAATGAGACAGTTGCCTGCTGCAACCTGACCACAAAGCAGAATGCACCCTCTCAATGCCACCCGTGCCACTGTCACCTGTCAGGGGAGGGAACCATGTGTGTATTGTCAGGCACTGTTCACATTGTAGTAACTGCAGCCTGGAACACCATCATTTCTCTCAGTCATTCTGATAGGGGACTCTTCATCAGAAGGTCAACCATGCCAATATGATAGATGGATAGACAGACAGACAGACAGACAGACAGACAGAAAGATAGATAGATAGATAGATAGATAATAGAAAAAGGATAAAAAAAGATGGAAAAATAGATAGATAGATAGATAGATAGATAGGAGATAGAAAGAAAGACATGAGACAGATAGATAGATAAATAGATAGAAAGATGTGAGATAGATACATAGATAGAAATACATAGAAAGATATGAGAGATATAGAAAGATAGATAGATACAGGATAGATAAATGGATAGAAATATATAAGATAGGATAGATAGACAGATCTGAGATAGATAGATAGATATGTGATACATAAATAGCCCCAGGATAGATGGATAGAAATAGATAGAAAGATATGAGATAGATATGATAGATAGATAGATAGATAGATAGATAGATAGATAGATAGATAGATAGATAGATAGATAGATAGATACATAGATAGAAATATATGAGAGATATAGAAAGATAGATATACAATAGCTAAATAGATACAGGATAGATAGATAGACAGACGGACGGACAGATAGATAGAAATATATGACAAAGATACAGGATAGATATATAGATAGACAGACAGACAGACAGATAGATAGATATATAGATAGACAGATAGGTAGATAGATATAGGATAGACAGACAGATAGATGGATGGATAGATAGATACAGAATAGATAGACAGATAGATAGATAGATAGATAGATAGACAGATAGATAGATACAGGATAGATAGACAGATAGAGAGATGGATAGATATATAGACAGATAGATAGATACAGGATAGACAGATAGACAGACAGACAGACAGATAGATATATAGACAGATAGATAGATACAGGATAGATAGATAGATAGATAGATAGACAGATAGATAGATACGACATGGATAGATAGATAGATACTGTAGATAGATAGATAGATAGATAGATAGAGATAGATAGAAAGATAGATACAAAGCAAAACATACTAATACCAAACCATAGTTGGGGCCAGTGACCAAATAGTAAACATTAAATAGAAAAAAAAACCTGCAGCCTTCAACCTTGATAAAAACTGGAAAAAGCGTGCTTTATTTCTCTATGTCACAGAAAGCAACATTTTAGCTCCTATTCAGGAAGATGAAAAAGGCTCCTGAATAGGAGTTAAAAACTTTTACTGCCCTTGACATAGAGAAATAAACCACATTTTTTGAGCTTTGAATGCTGCCATTTTTCTTTTATTAGATGGCCAGTAAAGAAAATGGGGTGTGAAGTTTTAAAAGTTTGGATATAAAAACAAAATAGATGGAGAGAAAGGGAGAAAAATTTAAAAAGGGAAAAGTTAGATAAAAGACAGAGGATTATGAAGAAATGTATTCTCGTATCATTTGTCATTCCAGCAGCTTCCTACCAGTAACATTTATTATATATCCAAGGGCCATGAATGTTAGATCTGTAGAGATCTGTCCAATGCCAGCTCCCCCAGTGCAGACAGGAGCCCAGGAGCCAGTAAAGCCCATTATATACTGTGTTCTGTCAGTTACATTATGTGAGGACTGGGGGTAACTTTTACTTTACAATCTGTTTTTTTTTTTTTTTTGGTAGGACCTTTTTAAATTTTTGGCCCCTCTTTTAAACACGGCTTATTTGGGCGCGGATTGGGCCGAAACTGCGGGGCCCGGTTTTGGGCCTGCAGTCCCTGGGGAATCCTTCCTAGTAACTAGGGTTTAATCCACATTTTCCCCATAGAAAACAGGGTTTCCCCCTTGTTTTCCCTTTTCCCGTTTCGGGGGAATCCCCCGGCGGGGGGAAAGCTCCCTTTGTGAATTATTTACGGCGCTTTATGCGCCGTAGTTTAATGAGGGGCCCTAGGGGTCGGGAGCTGGGGGGGGGGGGGGGGGGGCCCCCCGCCCCCCCCTCCCACGCCAGCGGTGTTTTTTTGGGGGGCGATTTTCCGTCCCCGAAAATTTACGCCGGCAAAAAGCCTTTGTAAACCGGGCCCTTTTAGGGGGATCCTGAGGGATTACGGGAATGGTTTAAAAATTAAGAAATTTAAATAGCCCCCATAAAAATTTAGTCCGGGAAAGACCGTATTTAAAGGGAACCTTTTTACTTGGGATTTTGCCCCCTTGCTGGGGAACCCAAAAGCCAGTTTTCAGCCCGCTCTTTTCCGCGTGTGGGGCATAATTTTTTTTGCAGTTTCCTGAAAGTGATTACAAAAAGACCCTTTCCAAAAAATGGGACACTACTTATCAAAAAAACACAAAAATTTTTTGGGGGTTTAATTCAAAAGCTCAATGGGGGACTACACTAAAACCGTAACGGGCACCCTTTGGCCTATTTGCTCCCTGGGAAAAAATTAAAACAAATGCAGCTAATTATTTGGGGAGCAGCTCACACACCCCACTGAAAGGGGGGAAATTTAAAATGATAAAAAAATGCACTTTTAATTTAAATTTCCCTGTTCCACCAGCATGCGAAAAGCCCGGGATAATGCTTGGGGAGTTTGCACAAATGAAAAAATTCCCTTAAAAAAAACCCAATCCACATCCCTTTCCATGCATGAGGGGCCGTGGTTGTGGTATTAAAATTTTGCATATAAATAATGGGATACAGAAGATCTACAGTTAGATCTCATCTAGTGCCAGAGGTGTAACCTAAAGTTCTTAGGATTTGCTTCAAACTATACGTTTGATATCCAGCATGTAATAAAAATGGGGACTTTATTGGCACAAATGCATGAAAACAGAGGGAACAGTGCCAATGTGGTACCAACGTTTCAGACCCTGTTTGGGTCCTTGTTCACAGCCCACAGTTCTTAGGACTCTGGAAAGGGTTCCCAAGTTTATAGCACTGGCGCACTGGGGGGCCGCTTTGGACCCCTAAGCTTCCAGGGACCCTGTGCACCTGCCACCTCTGCACCCTTATCGCGCGCTGGTATTAGCGTATTGTGTATATTTTCCTGAAAAACCCTAAATGGGGGAAAAGTTTAATTTTTCAGGACTTGAATTTGCAAAAACCACCCAAAACAGAAAGGGGGGGGGGGGGGGGGGGGGGGGGGGGGGGGCGGGGGGGGGGGGGGGGGGCCCGCAACAGTGTTTTTTTGGCTTTTTAACAGAAATGGGTTTATGGGTTTAAACGGGGGGCTCTGGGTTAAACCGGTAAAGAAGCACGGCTTATATAATCCAACAGGGATTTGTTTTAGTGAAAATAAAAATGGTATGGGGGCAGATCTAATTTTTCGGTCAGGAATTTATGCAAGTAGTTACGGGGTTAAAACCCGGGTTTTCATGTGACGGGGCTCTAAACAAACAGTCACGATTATTTGCTCTCCCTCTCTCCTACGTGTCTATCCTCTTTAAGCTGCAATTCTTGCCTAATGTTCATGTTTAATGCTTTAAGGTTACGATCTGGCATCTGACATAAATTGTAATTAAATTAAAAGGCAAATGAGAAGCCGAAGACAGATTAAGATGATAGGCCGCCGGCGCGAGGGAACTGAGGTGAAGTCAACGAGAGGGAAGACACTCACAGAACATTGGAGACAATAGCCGAGTATGGAGATGTAGAGGGCTCTGCGGCCCAGGACAAGAGTAACTACTAGTACAAATAGGCTGTAGACTATAGCAGACAATGCGCTCCTCAGAGAACGGCTCTTCATGGATCGATCAAAGCTAAAGTCTCCTATTGGTTATGACACGTTAGATTATAATCTCCTCAGGAATGACGTGCCTTGATACACTCTCATATTAACCGTAGTCTAATGGTTATTGCGACTTCATCAACTGATCTCTAAGCAGCGATGCTTGTGAAGGTCTTGCTAGGATGGCTCCATAGAAGTATTAGATATGTCCTGATGTCAGACTGGGGCACCTCAAGCCCACCAGAGAGAAATGTTCTGAGGGTCTTTCCTTCCAGTATATTAAGTGCATATTGTCATTATTTCCATTATACATTCTTATATGTGGAAAAAAAAATATCCCTTATTTTCCTATCTACTTAGTTTTATAAGGGCATTTCCCTCCTTCCCACTATATTAAGTGCAAAGACACATTCACTTTAATTATAGACTCTCTTAGGCTCATATGTGGAAAAACAATATACCCCTTATTTTCCTATCTACTTAGCTGTATAAGGGCCTTTCCCTCCTTCCCGCTATATTAAAAGGGATGTATCGCTTCTTCTCTTCGTGAGTTTCATTGTGCCCTCAGCTCCTCAGCTCTACAAATTCAGGGGCGTTTCTTCCCCTCCCAGCTGGGTGTTTCTTAACTGATGAAATCATCCCCCCCCTTCACTGTTCATGCTCGCGCCCGAGGCTCCCCCCCCTCTGAGTCCACATGTCACTGTGTCGTTCTCCCTATGCAGTCTTATTTTGTATGTTTACATACCACAGGCTTGCAGTCTAGACAATCTTCTATGAACTCTCTCCTCTCAAAGCTGGAGGTTTGTTACAATTGAATCCAGTCTTCTACTAACTCATGCTGAGCAGCACAGATCTCCCTGCTATGTTTACACGCAGGAGCATTTAGGCATCGAGACACAATTCTGCTGGTTTCTGATTGTAGAAGCCCTGCAGTATTATTGTGTTTCTTCTGGCTGTGCAGAGTGAAATTGCTGTTGGTCCCTTACTTTGAGTGAGAGAGGCAGCCTAATGCTCCGTCTATGTTTGCATTAGGCACTGGGCACAATTGTGCTGGTTTCTGATTGTAGAAGCAGGTGCAGTGCCTCTGTGCTTCTGCTGGCTGTGCAAAGTGAAATTGTGCCGGTCCCGTACTTTGAGTGAGAGAGCAGAAATGCTTGCTCCCCCGGGGGCAGGAGAGAATGTATATTAGTATAGCCGTCAGCCAATTAAATGAAAGGAGGTGGGATCCGACCGACACTGGGGAACAGTGCTTACAGAAACAGAAGATAAGGGATCCTGTGAAAACTAGACAGCTTTGCTAATGAATTGCAAACTGCAATTGCAAAGTTGCTTGTTTTCACTGTCCCCTTATTCTGAAGACCATTTAATGAAATGATACAACCCCTTTAAGTGCAATGTCTCATTTATTTTAATTATAGACTCTTTTAGGCTCACATGTGAAAATACCCATTATTTTTACATCTACCTAAATGTACAAGGGCTCTGTGTATCCTCCTCCAGGATTAAGTGCAAAGACGCAATCATTTTGATAATGGACTCTCTTAGGCTCACATGTGGAAAAAATATTACACCCCTATCTACTTAGCTGTATAAGGGCCTTTTCCTCCTTCCTGCTATATTAAGTTGAAAGCCTCATTCATTTTGATTATAGACTCTCTTAGGCTCACATGTGAAAATACCAATTACTTAACCCATTATTTTTCCATGTACCTAAATGTACAAGGGCTCTGTGTATCCTATATTAAGTGCATAGACACAATCATTTTGATTATAGACTCTCTTAGGCTCACAGTGAAACAACCATAGTCTAACCCCTTCCCAGCAAAGGGACTTCTGTTTACATTCTATTGTTTTTTCCTCCCTGCCTTCTAAGACCCCAAACCTTTGTATTTTTCTGTCTATCTAGCCTTCTGCTCTATTCTCCTCCTATATTAAGAGCATAGCCTCATTTATTTTCATTGTAAAATCTCATTTGTAAACAGCACAATCTAACCCCTTATTTTCATTCTACTCAGCCATATGAGAGCTTTTCCTTTTCTCCTGATACTTTAAAGAAGTTTTCTTATGAGGCTGTTTCACAGCCAGCTTAAGGCTCAGACTCCCTGTTATATGGCTATGGTTGGTTCTATAGCAGCAATTGGCATATCAGCTCTGCTATTCCTAGTTGGAGCGACATTTTTTGATCGAGGGGTCTAAACAGCCGGGCACAAGGCTACAGAGCTCTAAAGGACTAAAGTTTGTCAATAAGAATGATAAACAAGCTCCTGTTCTGTTGATAAGACACAGCAGGGAGTGATACCATTCCAGCCAAGGGCTGCGAGAGAAAAAAGAGGTACTCAGTAACTAAAGGAAGCTTGTGCATACAAACTGTTTTTAAAAGAAACAAAATCAGAACAGCAATGTATTTGGTAAAAGTCTTTATTTCCCTTCGCCTACATGTTTAAAGCTAATCAGTGAGGTGGGTATTGCCCTTTGACTGCATAGCCTCATTCATTTTAATGTAGACTTTCTTAGACTCACATGTGGAATAACCAAAAGTTTATCCCTTCAAAGGGATTTTTGTTCACAATGCCCATAACTTTTTTTTTTATTCCTGTTCTCCTCCTATATTAAGGCATTGCCTCATTCATTTTTATATTAGACTCTCTTAGGTTCACATGTGACACCATCCATGCAATTTAACCTATTTTTCCTTCTGCTTAGCCTATATGAGGACATTTTCTATCCTCCTGCTGTGTTAACTGAAAAGCCTCATTCATTTTAATGTAACTCTAGTTACTGTAGATTCACATGTGAAATAACCAGAATGTAATAAAATGTCTGTGGTTGAGACACCTCTTGCAACCTATTAGACGTTAGGCCCTCTGGAGGATCCTCTGGTAGGTCTTTCCAACCCTGACTATGCTGGAGACAAATTAACCTTATTCACATGTGCCATCATCCCAGCCATACACACATATTCATTGAGGGGTGTGTTGGATAACAGTTAACACACATCCATGATTATCTTAAAGGAGTTTTTAGAAATGAATCAAGATTGACCAGGGATAGAAAACTATGGTTGTCTTCTAACAGAAACAGCGCTACATCTGTCTACAGGTTGCATCTGGTATTGCACCTATATGCGTCATTGAAGGAAATGGGGTCTAGCCTTGGCTCACACCTGTGTTGCAGGTTCTGTTCAGAGCTGAAAACAGACACAAAAGAATCCATTTCAGGCAGACAACAATGGCACCAGATGGACCCTATTGATTAAAATGGTTCCGTTGGGTTTCTGCCATGTTGTATGTTGTTTAGATGAAAAAAATAGCACAACTTGGTGCACTATTTTTTCTGTCATAACTGACAAAACATGTGATGGAATTAAACCTCCAATGCATATGTGAACCAAGCCTTAAAGGGGTTTTGCCATGAAGTAAAATTGACGTGGGAAGTTTGAAAATTAAATAATAAATATTTTCACCATTCATTATTATTGAAAAGTCTGGACCGTTTTTGTTTTAGCTGCTCCTTTAGTGATCCGCTATTTACAGCTTGTCTCCAGGGGATACGACCAGGGCTATGAGCTCCTCCATCCTGGCCGCACATGCTCAGACATCCCCTCTCCTCTCAGGCAACTACTGAGTGTTCAAACCCCGGGTGCTGTCATTCTACTCCTGTCCTTTGGACTAGATAGTAATAAGTCAAACAGTGAAAATAACAAAAAGAAACCTCAAAAAGGTCTGTGCATTGATAAAGAGGAAAAAAATTCCACAGGTTACGTTCCTGCAGGGATTCGAACCAAGGACCCTTGTGCTGTAAAGCAAAAATGTTACCTCTGAGCTACAGTGTAGCTACTTACAATTCCATACATAAACAGACCTTTCTTTCACTACAGAGAGAAAAGGCCGGGCGATGCCATCCTGCAGGGTCACATGATATACAATTCAAACAAATCACACACGCCTCCTTCTCAGCACACAGAGCTGAAGAGCTGGGTGAAGGAGTAATGAAATGAGATCATGGCAAAACCCCTTTAAATGTACCACCCAAAATGTGGACAGGTGTGGTGCTGTTTTCTTTAATCTTGGACGACTCCTCTAACATTGATGGCCAATGACAATCAACGTGGGATTGTTTGGGATCTCACCGATAGGACCTACCTGACACAGCACTGTCCAGATACATGTGGTCATTTCTGGTACTGAAGCTCAACCCCACTCACTAGGAAAAGCTGAGCTGCATAATGAGACATACCCTGATGGGTACAGACTCTGGCCACATAACTTTCTGCTTTTTGATTCAGTTCAGTTGAAGCAAGAAGCTATGCGAGATCCATATTTTCATAAGAACCTAAGGGAATTAACATTATAGGACTTTAGCTTTAGGAGATCTGATTGATACTATCAAAATAATGGATTATAGTGGAGCAGGTATGCCCAACAATATCGAAAAGTAGATGTTACTTAGCTAAAATTGGAGAAAGTACCAACTTTAGAAGAAGCCTTCAAGGATTTTTCACTCATTGAACAGATGTTCCTGCACAAATATAGTATGAGCTGTGGATCAAATGCCTAATTCTCTGTAATCTCATTGGCCATAAATTGAGGCGACCTTTGCCTCTGTTATTTAACACTTGGTTCATAAAAAGGAAACTCTGTCAAGGTCTAAATTAATGACTGCTTACTTTTCTTCTCTGCTTTTTAATGTAAGTGACCTTATGGTTTATACACCAAATCCAATGTGACTTTTGTAATATAATCTTGGTATTAGTAGGAAAGTGCTTTGTCAAAATGGTCTCAGTGCCATTGAAGATGAAGGGTGCTGCAGTGTATGGGATATCTAAATAAGAAAACAATTCTCTATCTTTGCATTTCATTGTACAATCACCTGGATGCAATAGGTGTTGATGTGCAATAAGAACTTCAGATGACGACCATTGTCTATCTATCATGCTGAACTTATGGGACCAAGGGTGGACGACACATTATGGAAGCCTTAACTTGGGCCCCAAGACAGCTTATCTGACTCCTGAATGGCACACTGAATTTTGGTTGGTTAATCCCATTGGTTTGCATTTCATTGTACAATCACCTGGATGCAATAGGTGTTGATGTGCAATGAGCCCTTCAAATGATGACCATTGTCTATCTAGCATGCTGAACTTATGGGACCAAGGGTGGACGACACATTATGGAAGCCTTAACTTGGGCCCCAAGACAGCTTATCTGACTCCTGAATGGTAGACACTGAATTTTAGTTGGCTGATCCCATTGGTTTGCATTTCATTGTACAATCACCTGGATGCAATAGGTGTTGATGTGCAATAAGAACTTCAGATGACGACCATTGTCTATCTAGCATGCTGAACTTATGGGACCAAGGGTGGACGACACATTATGGAAGCCTTAACTTGGGCACCAAGACAGCTTCTCTAACTCCTGAATGGTAGAATTTTAGTTGGCTGATCCCAGTGGTTTTAAAGGCATCTGCCAATACTCTAAGACATAAGACAGTCCCACCAAATCTATCTAAACACAGTTATAAAGATACTTGAGATTGGAATCGACCTGTCTGATTGTTTATTCTCCCCACAGTGCTACTTTTGTCCATGAGCTGTGTCTGATATTGCAGCCTTTAAAGGGGTTGTCTCACCATGCTGCTTTAGAGCCAAAAGCAGATTCAGATTCATGCATGCTGTCTCTTGCTGGTCAGGCTGTGGCTGCTTCTATGTCAGTGATCAGCATATCAGCTAATCATAGCTGTTCTAATAGCACTGACATGAGAGCAGGAGATGTTATCTATAAGTGCAGAGAGCTACAGAGCTCAAAGTAAACAAACAAAAGGAGACTAATTACTTGTTTGAGATAACACCTTGTTCTCAAGCTGCCGACACCTGTCTTCATCCCTGCTGTCAGTTAAAGGGGTTGTCTCACTACAAGGATTGCTTTTTATGTTAAAGATCTTGCAAAAACAAGTCAGTTTGCAATATGTGTCCATTAACAGTGTCCTACCTATTCCGAGATATCCCCTCCTGTATGGACTGCATCAGCTCTTCAGGTCGCTATAGCTACAGACCTGTTTGATCTCTCCAGATAGGCTGCCAGCATTGATTGCTATAGCTTCAGACCTGTTGAATCTCTCCTGATAGGCTGCCAGCACTGGTTGCTATAGCTACAGACCTGACTTCTACTGCAGCCTAATAGAAGCCAGTAAACAGGCCCCTGAATTCAAAATGAAACCAAGAAAACAGGACTGAGGTAAGATGAATCAATGTAGTGAGACAACCCCTTTAAGACAAAGCAGAGGGAGAAGGGGAGAGCAGGATGGTAACCTAGAGAAACCTGTGTGCATTCAGAGCTGATAAAATCTCTCTTATATCCTTAACAAAGCAAAAAGATAAAGCAATATATTTAGAAAAACTCTTCAATTGTCGGACCCTACATGTTTTAAGTAAATATTTGTAGTGAGACAACCCCTTTAAAGAAGTGAATAGGGCTGAGCCAGAGATAGCCTATAGATTAGTGGTGCAATTTTTGGAATGCTTTTTGATGTAATACAATCTCTTTAACATCACCTGGAATTATTTTATGATCATGCAACTCACTGAACTAAACCTGAACTCATATTGTAAAACAGGTTTTCTCCAACTTGTGGCTCTTAAGCTGTTTCAAAACTACAACTCCCAGTGTGTCCTGATATTTAAAGCCAGGGGCGCCATCAAGGCAGCATTTTTAGAACTACTCTTTAAATTTTTTTTTAAAAGTTCCCTGTAAACCGGTAATGGAAGGAGGGCGTCTAGATACTCCGGCTGTATGGGGTCCTGAAATTAGTTTTTGTAAGCCCTGGCTACTGGAGTTGTAGTTTTTGCAACAGTTTGGGAGCAACAGATTGGAGATCAGTGATTTAGAGCATGCAAAAGAAATGTATGACCATGTCCGAAGACGATAAATTGGGCAAGTAAATTTTATGTCTGCAGTAAATGACTTTTTTATGCTATGATGGAAACTAGTGGGTCTTATATGTAAAAATCAGTTTAGTTCAACTTTTTTTTTATTTTTTCATATTCCTCCAGTGCATATTTTCCACCTTACAGTCTATATAAATGCTCCGCTTCTTTATGCCATTTTGCTAAAATCACAGCTAAATTAGTTGCCTTATTTGAATGAAATTGATTTTGCTACAAAGTATCCAAATCGCACATCAATAACTGTAGACCTAGAAAACCCCAAATGCCACTCTCTAAATACAATGATAAAAAAAACCTGAAACATTCTGTTACTATGGACTGTGCAAAAATCAATTATTTACAGTTGAAACCAGAAGTTTACTACATAAAAAGCCCCATCTGCATGTTGTTCTCACTATCTGGCATGAAATCAGAATAAACCTTCCCCGTTTTAGGTCAATTAGGAACCAAAATTATTTCTATTTGCCAAATGCCTGAAAAATGAGAGAATTTTTAAGGCATTTTTATTACTTTCTGCAAAGTCAAAAGTTTCCATCCATTTCATTAGTATTTGGTAGCATTGCCCTTAACCTGGAGGACTTGGGTCAAATGTTTTGGATCCTTCCACAAGCTTCTCTCAATAGTTGGAAGGAATTTTGGCCCCTTTCTCCTGACAGAACTGGTGTAACTGAGCCATGTTTGTAGGTCGCCTTGCTCACACCTGCCTTTTCAGCTTTGCCCATAAATTTTCAATAGGATTGATATCAGGGCTGTGTGATTGCCACTCCAATAAATTGACTTGGTTATCCTTAAGCCACTTTGTAACCAGTGTGGCAGAATGCTTTGAATCATTGTCCATTTGGAAGACCCATTTCCACCCAAGCTTTAAAGGGGTTGTCTCACTACAAGCATTGCTTTTTATGTTAAAGATCTTGCAAAAACAAGTCACTTTGCAATATGTGTCCATTAACAGTGTCCTACCTATTCCTAGATATCCCCTCTTGTATGGGCTGCATCAGCTCCTCAGGAAACTATAGCTACAGGCCTGTTTGATCTATCCTGATAGGCTGTCTGTGCTGGTTGCTATAGCTACAGGCCTGGCTTCTACTGCAGCCTAGTGGAAGCCAGTAAACACGCCCCTTAATTCAAAATAAAACGAAGAAAACAAGACTGAGGTGAGATGAATTGATGTAGTGAGACAACCCCTTTAAGTTCCTGGCTGATATCTTGAGCTGTTGCTTCAGTATTGCCACATAATCTTCTTTCCTCATGATGCCATCTATTTTGTGAAGTGCACCGATACCTCTGGCAGCAAAACAACTCCACAACATGATGCTGCCACCCCTCGTGTTTCACAGTTCGAATGGTGTTCTTAGGCTTTCAAGCTTCTCCTTTTTTCCTCCAAACCTAACGTTGGTCATTATGGCCAAACAGTACAATTTTAATTTTGTCAGACCGCAGGGCATGTCTCCAAAAATGTAGGTCTTAGTTCCTGCGTGCATTTGCAAACATTAATCTGACTTTTAAATGTTTCTTTTGGCATAGTGGCCTTTGAGCCCATCTTGATACAATACTCATTTCAATGTGGATAATGACATAATCTTACCAGCTTCCACCAGCATCTTCACAAGGTGTTTTGCATTTGTTCTTGGGTTGATATGCACATGTCGGACCAAAGCACATTCATCTTTGAGACACAGAACCCATCTCATTGTTGAGCGGTATGATGGCTGGATATTCCCATCTTGTTTGTACTTGCGTATAATTGTGTGTACAGATGAACAAGGCACCTTCAGGTATCTGGAAATTGCACCCAAAGTTGAACCAGACTTGTGCAAGTCCACAATTCTCTTCCTGATATCTTGGCTGATTTCTTTAGACTTTTCCATGATGTTACACACATAAGCTATGTGTTTCTGATTTGCTTTAAAATACCTATTAGAAGCTTCCAAAAACCTGACATCATCGTATTGACTGTCCCAAATTGTTTAAAGGCAGAGTAATCCTAGTGTATGTAAACTTTTGACGTTGCAGAAAGTAATAAAAATGCCTTAAAAATGATCTCTCTCATTATTCTGGCATTTGGCAAATAAAATAATTTGGTTCCTAATTGACCTAAAATGGGGGAAAAGGTTTTATTATCTGATTACATGTCAGATAGTGAGAAAGACATGCAGATGGGGCTTTTTATATAGTGTATGGAAACGTCTGGTTTCAACTGTATGTACAGTATTAGAAATCAGGACTAAATACTGTCTGGTGTTTTAATGTCCACTGGGAAATTGGATAAGCCTAGAAAATGTTCTACTCCTCTGAAATCCAATGTTTCTACATCACAAAGAGGGCGCCAGGAACATTGAAATCCTGGCCTTGCATGAAATGAGTGATGGATGAAAAATGAGAAATACCTCTTAGTGCGCGCCACACTCATACATATATACAACACTTGTTCCTTTGGGGAAAACAGGCGACAAATGTTGAATAAGCTACAGAGAAAAAGCAAACAAGTCAAAATCTATGTTACACAAGAGTTAAGCAGAATGAAAAACAAATAATTGAACAGATCAGGTACCGGAGCTGTAAGCTCTGACAGTGAATATACAAGACTCATTGGCTGGCAGAAGAGTGGATATGGCTCAGTTTGTCATATTTGGTACCCACGCCAACACATATAAAACCCAGAGGATGCTGGTTCATGTCAGGCAAGCTTATGTACTAGTAGATCTCCCTGAAAGTGTTATTATAGTCAATGAATACAATACAGCTCAACACAAGTCGGTTGGATGGAAGCCATATGGTTCTTATATAAGCCTCCAAATGTTCCTCAACTTATCATGATGTTCATGGCTATGAAATGCAGTCATGTATCAAACACCCTTCAATCAAGAGCTGTCCAAGTGTGGTCCTCATCGCCTTTGTCAAAGCCGAGGTTTTGTTACTCGGAAAAGAAGCAGCTGAAAATCCTTATTGAACAATAAAAGGGGAAGTGAAAGAAGAGCCGAGCAAGTGGTGCTGTATCTGAGACAAACCACAGCAGAAAAAATACAAAAATGACCACATTCCGGCCAAGTACAAAAAAAAAAAATGATAAAAAGTTTGGGCACCATGTCCAAAAAGTGGGGTATGTATGCCAGTTTTAGGTGCATTAAATCAGTGTAAAGTGCACCTGAAAGTCCGATACTTTCTAAAAACTGGCGTCAGGTATACCTTGCATAGAGAACTTAATGTATCAAAAAAGATGCATTGCGCAACTCGCAGTGCATAGTATATTATTGGTAGTATATGTAATGCGCCTACTGAGGTGCATTGCCCGACGGATATGCATAAAATATGTAATGCGCCTCAATAGGCGCATTGCACGACGGGGGCGCACAGTGCACCATATTTAGGTGCATTACAAAGTGTCGTTCCTGGCGTATAATGCACCTAATTTTGGTGTACGACAGTTCATTTACAACAAGAATATGGCGTCAAAAGTGGTTTTGGCGCAAAATAGACCAAAAGACTGGCGATGGCGAGTTGGGACATGTCGCCCATAATATTTAGCACCTTACCGACACAGCGATTACTGTCAACGGTGCTTTGTTGTTCCATCCCTGCCTTCCAAGAACCTTAGTTATAGTAGTATGATGTCATTTTGCATTATCTATTGATACCCTTCATAGTGCCATATAATGTATTGAAAATTTTTTAAATGCCTGTAACACAAAAATAGCAACAACCACCCTTAGGCTTAAAACCGACGTAATTGCGGGACAGATTTCGCCCCGCAATTACGCCGGCTGCCGTGCAGCGGGGGCGGGGTGGGGGGCTGGCAGCTCGCCGGCCCCATAGGCACTCATTATTCACGGCGCGTACACGTCGTAAATGTGCATGTCACTTTCTCCTCCCGCGGCGGATTCACAGAGCGGGGAGAAGAGACGGAATCCATAGTTCTCTATGAGAACTATGGATTACCGTAATGACTGGGACGGATTCCAGCCGTACTGCAGCGCAAATACGGCGCACAGTACGGCTGAAATCAATGCCCAAATAAGCCGTGTGAACTAGGCCTTCTTTAATTTTACGTTTAACTTTCACAAAGTTCATTGTGTAGTAAAAATGATGTTAGCTTTACAGTGCAGGTCAGTGTGATTACACAGATATGAGCTTTATAAAGTTTTTGACATGTTCTTCTTCTAAAATATATATATATATATATATATATATTATATATATATATATATATATATTATATATATATATATATATATATATATAATTTTTAAAAGGAGAACATATCAAAAACTTTATAAAGCGGGTATCTATTTTTTTTTTTTTTAATTAGATGTTTTTGTAGTAGCCATGTTGTGAGACCTGTAACTATTTTATTTTTCTCTTGATAGGACCTGTGTGTTTCTTGTGGGGTGAGCTGTAGTTTTTATTGGTACTATTTTAGGGTACACAAGTTTTTAAAATATTTTTTTATATTCTAGCTCTAGGAGACAAGCAGACCAAGAAGTTCTGGCATTAAATATTTTTTATGCATTTTTTATTGCATAGTGTTTTTGTAATAATTCAAACTTCTATGGACGCAGTGATAGCAAATATATACGGTACATTTTCTCATTAATATAATAAGGATGATTTTTTAAATTAATTTCATTAGTTACTTTTTAATAAACTGTTTTCACATTTTATTAATATTTATGTTTTTTACATGTTTAAAAAATTATATTAAACTTTTTTTTTTAAAGTAGATGTCTTTGTAGCCATGTTGTGAGACCTGTAACTATTTTATTTTCTCTTGATAGGACCTGTGTGTTTCTTGTGGGGTGAGCTGTAGTTTTTATTGGTACTATGTTTTTATTGGTACTATTTTAAGTTACACAAGTTTTTTAAATCTTTTTTCATATTCTAGCTCTAGGAGACAAGCAAACCAAGAATTTCTGGCATTAAATATTTTTTGACGGCATGGGCTATACAGGTGTTATTTTAATAATTCTAACTTTTATGGACGCAGTGATATTAAATATATATGGTACATTTTCTCATTGATATGATAAGGAGGATTTTTTAAATTATTTTCATTAGTTATTTTTGAATTAACTGTTTTCACATTTTATTAATATTTATGTTTTCCTCCTTCTTCTCATCACGTCTCCTAAAACTAAATGTGGAGAAAACAGAACTTATCATCTTTCCACCGTCCAACTCTACCAATGCCGCAGATCTCTCTATCACAGTCAACGGCTCTACACTTTCACCCGGGTCCCACAAGTCCGTGCCTTGGGGTAATCCTTTAGACTCTGTTTTAAATCTTTCAAACCACACATCCAAAACCCTCACCTCTGCCTTCCGCCTCCACCTGAAAAACTTTCTCTCGCATCCGCTCATTCCTCGGCTATGACACTACAAAAATGCTGGTCCATGCCCTTGCCCATCTCCCGCCTAACTACTGCAACATCCTTCTCATGGCCTCCCAGCTAGCACCCCTCGCTCCCCTCCAATCCATCCTTAACTCTGCTGCCCGTCTTATCCACCTCTCTCCTCGCTACTCCTCTGCCTCTCCCCTCTGCCAATCCCTTCACTGGCTTCCCATTGCCCAGCGAATTCATTTCAAGCTACTATCCATGACCTACAAGGCTCTCCATGACCTCTCCCCTCCATACATCTCTGCCCTAATTTCCAAATATCTCCCCTCACGCACTCTCCCCCCTCACAGGACCCTTCTCCTCTGCTCTCCCTTATCAGCTCCTCACACAACCGTCTCCAAGAATTCTCCCGTGTTTCTCACCCACACTCTGGAACTCACTGCCCCAACCACATCAGACTCTCTTCCACTCTCGCCAGCTTAAAAAAGAAAACCTGAAAACCCATCTCTTCAGGCTTGCCTATAACCTTCACTAAACTTGTCACTACTTCCTCCACAGACATGTCTGCCCCTCACCTCCTGTCTCTTTCCCCCTCCTTGTAGATTGTAAGCCCTCGCGGGTAGTGGTCTATCTCTCCACTCTGTCGTGCCAATAAGTCATTAGCACTGTACTCGTTTCACGTATGTAATGTATGTAACCCCCTCGAATGTACAGCGCCCTGGAATCAATGGCGCTTTAAAATAAATAATAATAATAATAATAATAATAATGTTTTTTTAAATATATAAAAAATGTTATTAAAAAGTATTTTTTTGGCCTAGTATGGGACTTTTGGAATCACGGTCACTGATACATCTGTATTGCAGTTTACTGTGTTATGACCACTATCCTGGTTTACAGTACAATACTATATCCTGAGTACTAACATGCCAGACCTGGGGCTTTCATTAGGTCTCAGGCTGACACGTCAATTGCTTGCACCTGCATCTGTGTCACGGGGGGAGGGGGGTAATCAGTGTCCACAGGAGGTCCCTCATCTACCAGCTTTGACACCACAGCTGCTATTACTGCAGCATATAAGGAGTTAAATGGCCAGGATTGGAGTTATATCCCAGTATCAATTATATACTGTAACATAGCCTGATCTGCTGAGCCCACTCCATGTTCCCTGCTGCTCATTATGCCATACATGTCAAGTGGGCTGTCCTCATAATGCAAAGTGAGAGGTGGTCTCCACTCTGGCTAATTGATGAAGGTTCTTGAAGATGGCTCCTCTTACCTTTTTAAACCTATTTACAGGGCTTCATAGAACCGCCTGTTCTTCCAGCAGATGTTCTGTAGCACATAAAAATCACCAGATCTCAGCAACATATGTTGTATGGTAACTATGTAATAGTGAGCAAGTGACACTACTCTCATTCATGGAAATAACCATACCATGGCCAAGCATCCATATGATCTCCAAAACTGACACATGAGTGCTCCTCACTATAGTCGTGTATTAGTCTAAGACACGACTAGTCAATGGTTCCAGGAATCCTGCAATAGGTGATTTACACTACTCACAAATAGTGAAAGATATTTGACTTTTGGTTGAAATTTCAGGTTGAACATAAAATTTAATGGACTTTTTTTGAAATGAACTAAATGAGATCATCTCTTAATTTTGCCATTAAGCTCCTTGTTAGAGATCAGCAAGTTGTGCAAAAAGTGCTGAAACATTGAACAGTTTGACATGTTCAATATAACGTTTAGAGAGATGGTCTATTTAGTGCATTTAAAAAAAAATCAAGAAATGTTGTGTTCAACCTGAAATTTCAACCAAAAGTCAAATATCCACAACTTTTTGTGGGTAGTGTATTTCTATATTGAATGGTGATCCAGTGGAAACCAGACGTAGAATGAAAGTTACAGGTTGGTCGATTACTGATCGAGTGAATTAGCAGGCAAGCAAGCCAAGACCTATTAATCATCTATGTCATCTATAAGGGTTAGCTAAAGCTAAGAATACTTTATTGAAACACTAAGGGCGACATGTATGATCGGGTTTTTCACCCTTTTCTGGTGTGAAATGAGCCAAAGTGAGCGGCTACGATGTCTAATGCGCCTAATGAATGTGATAGGCGCATTATTTGTAAGACTCAAAACTTTTTAACGCGCCTAACATGAGGGGCATTTGTCGTACCACACTTGTATTATTAGACACATATATGAATGTGGTTCGGCAAAACTAGGCGCCTTACTGCTTGGACAGGCATACCTATCTCAATGTGCTCTGCCTGAGCCTGAGGAGTCGAAGTGGAGCTAGATTTGCTGAAAGGGGCAAAAATATCCAATATTTCTCAACTTACACCAGTACAATAATAAAAAGCAATTTATTATAATTATCAAACTGTATAAAATGTAATTATTTAAATGTAATAAAAAATTTTATGATATAAAATTAATATAAAAATATATAATATCCCCAAAATATAAAAATATCTCCAGCCAGGTCTGGCTGGGACCTGTGATCCATCAAGCAAGATCAGTACCATAGTTTCTATTCACTGACATGCTATTCCAATGACTTTTCTTTTATTTCCAGTCTATCTTTAGCCTTTATACATGTTTTGTGCATTCCATAATGCGGCAAACACACAGACGAGGGGCGGGAACTTTAGACACCATTTATAATCACACAAAAATCACTTTCATACATTCAGGCGCATTTGACACTGAAAAATAGATGCAAAAATGAACTTCGATGCACCTAGTTCCATACATGTCTCCCTAAGTATTAGTGCATCTCAAAAAATTAGAATATTACTGAAAAGATCATTGATAGAGAAACCCATCTATTGTATAGACTCATTACAGTATGAATTACAAGGTTTAATATAATACATTTGTGAGCCCTATAACAAATACGAAGATAGTCCTGGAGAATCCCTTTAATTTTCAGTGATATTCTATTTTTTTGTTATGCACTAGTATGTATGGAAATGTATATGTCTTCCAGGATATAAAGGATGTCTAAAATTCAAAAAATGTTGAAAAGTTCACTAAATTGGGGGCAAAACGTTGAAAAGTCTTCTTGCCTAAGCTACCCTTTCTTTCAGCTATGTGCAGCATTTAAGTGATGTTTTCTATATCCCATTGTTACACAAAGATAATTATAATAAAAAAAGACCACATTTTAGTAGCACTGGGTACTCATCAGTTGGGTGACTAGCTACCATTCACAGCTACGATGTTGGCGCCGACCCATTTAATTGCACAAGAAATTGTACTATTGCAAGAAATTCAAGCACAACCAAAACCTAATTAAGTGCACAGCTCCATACCAATGTGTAATAGTTTTAATAAACGTCTGTTTACAGATCTGAAAAACTCATTACATTTTTATGCAATTTAATGACAAATTAAATAAAGGCAGATGGTTTATATGGGTTTCAGGGGCAGAGAGACACAACGGATCACAATAGGCTCTTAACCATGTGCAGGTATCAACGTCCCCCATATTGTGAACTCAGTTGGGTAACGCTATTGAAGGTCCATCAAATAATTGTATTGTAAACATAATATCGGGACGCGTGTCCAGCCAGCTATTGAACCAGTGCTTGTTTGTCTATCTCACTGTTTTCAATTAAATTAATGCCTCTCACTTGCTTTATTGTAATTGAAACAAACCTCGGGAACTGCAAAACTGCCACAATCGCTTTCAGTACTTTATCAGTCAAACATTGTTTTTATGCATAATTCATTGTCTGCCAAGAGCTTTCTGTTATATATAATAGACATATTACTCACACTGTACCTCTTCAGTACCATTGCTTTTGGACGGGTATCTAATTGGAGTCTTATTTTATAATTGGTCATTTTGAACATCTTACTCACAACTGCCCACAACTGTAGAAACAGGAATAAATGCTATCAATCCTAAAATCCAACAAAGAAAAAGTTATTCCTTCTTAAATACAACTTTTAATTACATACTTTAAAAATACAAATATTGGCCAAATCCTACCTAAAGGGACATATTAAGGCAATAGATGACCAGTAAACTAAATCCCTTATCTTTCTCCTATCGATTATAGACTAGTAGGTATCCCTGAACGGAGACCCGCCCCAAAAAGGGCGACTCCTCAAATAGTCCCTTCTCTTGACCCTGCAAAAGTATCTAATAAACATACAGGTATATGAAGAGACAAATCAAATACTCAAAGCCATGCAGTGATACAAAAGAGTGAAACACGGTGCATATAAACAGTGCCCCACTCAGAAGTCCAATTAAATCTCCAGACGCGTTTCGTCCCAATCTCAGGGACTTATCAATGAAGTCAAAATACATCAATTTCACTGCTTAAGGACAATTTCATAAATCACACATAGCGTTAGAAATAATACATAGTACCTGAGGATCAAACATTCATCTGCAAGACTAGTGTGTCTCCAGGACAGTGCATTAGGGAGCTGGTTTATCTCCTTTGTGATGGGACCACCACTGTGTGGGTGTGTCCAATGTCTCATAAAGATTGGGACGAGATACGTCTGGGGATTTAATTGGATTTCTGAGTGGGACACTGTTTATGTGTTACTGTACAGTGTTTCACTCTCGTGACTGCATGGCCTTGAGTACTTGATTTGTCTCTCCATATACCTGTATGTTTATTAGATACTTGTGCAGGGCCAAGAAACGGGACTATTTGAGGAGTTTTGCGGAGTCGCCCTTTTTGGGGTTTTGGTCTCCGCTCAGGGATACTACTAGTTTATAATCGATAGGAGAAAGATTAGGGTTTACTGGTTTACTGGTTTCCTGGTCATCTATTGCCTTTAGGTAGGATTTGGCCAATATTTGTATTTTTAAAGTATGTAATTAAAAGTTATATTTTAGAAGAAATAATTTTGTCTTTGTTGGAATTTTGAACATCTTCCCACTTTATGACAGAATACAATATTTCTTAACAGTTCTATGCCGAGTTCCCAGAAAAGTATGAGTATACACTGTACTGCACCTATGAAAGAGGTATTCCCATCTTGCTACTCCCCGTTTATGGCCTGGTCTTTCTGGCAGCAAAGAACTGAAAACTAGTGGTGCTGGCATGGCCCTCTTGATTCACCTTCTTGGGGATTCAGTGCGCTGCCGCGCAAACATACTTAGTTACACTCAGTAATACCAAAGAAAAGAGAGAGCTCCCCCGTTTTCTGTTTCCTGCAGCTGGAACTGATAAGGATAGTAACAGAAATAGCAACATGGGAGTACACCTTTAAAGCGCAATATGAGGAGTACCCCATAAAAGCTTGCCATGAACCCCAGTCTGGGAGCCTATGGCATATAGGATACTGTAGTGTGGATTTGGGTCAAATTTAAATTTGACCTGAATCTAAACACTCCAGATGAGGTCAGCCTGAATCGATATTTGGCAAACATCTCAAAAAAATAATCATAGACGTAACGATAAGCTGGGCTTAGGGTTAAGGATTTTTTACTGGTCTGCAGGGCTTAAAGGGGTTGTCTCACTACAAGGTTTGCTTTTTATGTTAAAGATCCTGCAATAACAAGCCACTTTGTAATATATGTCCATTAACAGTCTCCAACCTATTCCTAGATATCCCCTCTTGTATGGGCTGCATCAGCTCCTCAGGTTGCTATAGATACAGACCGATTCGATCTCTTCTGATAGACTGCCTGCGCTGGTTGCTCTAGCTACAGACCTGTCTGATTTCTCCGGATAGGCTGCCATTGCTGGTTGCTATAGCTACAGACCTGGTGTCCTCAGCAGCTTGTTTGGGTTTCAGAGGACCAAGGTTCTTCACTCAGTGTCTGCAGAATTGTTGGGCAACTAGGACAAGAAGAAACCATAGAGAGGATCTTCTGTTTGGCACTTTCCAAAGGTACTAAGGGCCCTATCAGCATATACTATGATCTTTTGTGTTTTAAATTAGTTAATGCAGTCTGTACAGCTACAAACTACTGTGGCAGGCAGTCTATGCCCGCGATATGGTGACTCCGTATAGCACTACTGAAT
Organism: Phyllomedusa bahiana; assembly: GCA_025379985.1. Lineage (NCBI taxonomy): Eukaryota > Metazoa > Chordata > Amphibia > Anura > Hylidae > Phyllomedusa > Phyllomedusa bahiana. The sequence continues at coordinate 52,801 of JAODAL010012645.1, forward strand.
GGGGATAGCTATATTTAGTACTGTTGCCTTGCAGCACTGTTGGCCAGTTCCAACGTCTGTGAGGACTTTGTATGTTCACCTCATGTTTTGTGGGTTTCCTTTGGCTACTCAGCTTTCTCTCACACTTAAAAAACATACAGCTTCATCCGGAATATACATTGTGGGCCTCAGTGGAGACAGGGACCAGTGTGAGAAATGACAATCACTGTACAGCACTGTGGAATATAATGATGCTATATAAATGAATAGAATAAATTAATTTGTCCCCTAGAAGCATGACATCTAATAGAGCATGACATCCAGTAAAGCATGGAATGACTTTGCCAGAAAAATAATTCTGCAAATGTCTCCTAATGAAGCCAAAGACATGGACATGAGGTGGCTCCGTAGACTTCTATGGTTATTATTATTATTATTTATTTTAGAGCGCCCTTGGTTCAAGGGCGCTGAACATTTGAGGGGGCATTACATAAATAACATTGGTCAAACAATTACAAAGTGACAATAAATAACTAACAGCTGGTACAGAAGGAGAGAGGTCCCTGCCCATGAGGGCTTACAGTCTACAAGGAAGGTGGGAAGAGACATAAGGTGAGGGGCAGACATGGTTGTGGGGTGGAGCAGTGCAACACGGTTAATATTGGTCATAAGCAATCCTGAAGAGATGGGTTTTCAGGTTACGTTTGAGGATAGTAAGAATGGGGGAGAGTCTGAGGTGTTGGGGCAGGGAGTTCCAGAGTGTGGGGGAAGCACGAGAGAAGTCTTGGAGACGGTTATCATAATACAGCTCAGTATACAGAGCTTATACAGACTAATGATACAGCCATGTACATAAAACCTAAAAATCAGCAGAACTTTGTAACTAAGTTAGAAAAAACTTAGGATCATATATTGCTATACCTTTCTGGGGGCCACAGGCGTCCAATACAACGATAACTCACCCTTGTATACAAGTCTAGGCAAGGACTGCAAGTTTCACCTTGTGTGGCGCACATTTTTTTTGCCAGGCTCTATTTTCTTTCTTGCATTTTTTATTTTCTGAACCATTTATTTTATATCCATGTTAAAATTTCATTGGCGCTGAACCACAAACCATATAAAATGCACTATTACCTCTCTACTTTGCTGTCGGTACCTACTGATTTACAGCAGCTCAGGATGATTGTTTCACAGAAAAAAATACAGTTTAATCCTGTGTTCTGAAAAGCACTAAAGAGCTTTTGGTAATGACAAAGTTTATTTATTTCATTATTTTGCAGCTGTAAAACTGAAGGTTATCATGTTTATGTGCCTGGTCTAAGCCTATCCTATTGTACCAGCCAGCAACACGCAACACAGGTGGTATGGAAAAGGCATAGGGGCACCCATGCCTACTGATTACCCCAAAAATCTCAATATAAGTATGCAGTATTGATATATTATTTGTCTTAGCACTTTACAGACCCATGGTCCAAAAACAGAGGCTTGGGTGCAGCATGTGGCTACTAACCCACTGCTTTGGGTCTTGCCATTAGAGTCCTCAGTTATGAGAATATGTTCTGACAATTGATATTACTGAAAGGTATCGGACAATACTTAATTTACAAACAAAATAATAAGATCCTGGTGTCCAATAAAAAAAACCCAAAAAAAAAAACATTGTCTTCCTAGGCTCCTCCGTTCCAGCGCTGAGTCTCCCCTGTCTTCTGTTCACTTCCTTCAGGACATCACTGCTCCAGCAACTAATTGGCTGCAGAGGTCACATGCTTCTGCCTGACATCACGGTTCAGAAATGAACAACCCAAAACGGTGATGGAAGCAGAGACGTGACTGAAAAAAAAGAAAGTAATTGGGCACCAGCAGGTCACTATTTCATTTTTATGTGAACTGGACAACTCCTTAAAGGGGTATTCTCACCAAAATGATCAGCTATAAACATGCAGGCGAAGGTAAATAGAGACTATTACCAAATACATTGCTGTTCTGATTTTGCTTCCTTATCTCCTGTTTGTGTAAAGAAGGTTTAGTAGGTTATGGAACATCTCTCTCTGTCTCATTGCTTTAGCAACCCTGACTAGGATCGTAATGTCACTTCCTGCTGTGTCCTATCGACAGAACAGGATCTTGTTTCTGTTTATTACTGCCAAACTGCAACCCTTTAGAGCTCTGTAGCTCTCTGCCCTGCTGTTTAAACCTTCTGTTACCAATGTCCTTCTGACAGGCTCATCTAGGAATAGGAGAACTGAAATGTCAGTCACTGCTGTAGACCTGCCCACAGCCTGAATAGGAAGTGGGAGCCTGAAGCTGTAGAACAGCCCACAACCTGAACAGGAAGTGGGAGCCTGAAGCTGTAGAACCGCCCACAGCCTGAGCAGGAAGTGGGAGCCTGAAGCTGTAGAACCGCCCACAGCCTGAGCAGGAAGTGGGAGCCTGAAGCTGTAGAACCGCCCACAGCCTGAGCAGGAAGTGGGAGCCTGAAGCTGTAGAACAGGCCACAGCCTGAACAGGAAGTGGGAGCCTGAAGCTGTAGAACGGCCCACAGCCTGAACAGGAAGTGGGAGCCTGAAGCTGTAGAACAGCCCACAGCCTGAGCAGGAAGTGGGAGCCTGAAGCTGTAGAACAGCCCACAACCTGAACAGGAAGTGGAAGTCTGAAGCTGGCTGTAAAGACATGACATGTATGGTAACAACACCCCTTTACGTCTGGTGCCAAATTTCACTCTGAAATATGCGCCAGTAAACTATTACAAATCTCTGATATCACCTCCATGTTTTAGCTACCTCCCCATCATTTAGAGTTAAATTTATTCACAAGGTATTTGTGACAGGAAAACTCTGCTGCAGAAGATATCCCACCATTACATATCATCATTCCACCAAGAACAACACCCGCAAGTGGTTGGCATGTTATTGCCATAGTTTCATGGGTTTCACACACTCCAAAAAACATACATACAGGCTAATCTGGAATTTAGACTTTGATTCCCATTGGGACAGGGATCAATGTGAATGATGTCTCTTAGGGCATGTCCCCACGGCACGAGTTTTCGGCCGGTTTTTCAGACGGTTTGCGGTTTTGCAGACCCCCTGAAAAACCGCCCGAAAATGAGCACAACAGGCTCCTATGGAAAACCCGTGCAGAAGTCCCCACTGCACGGGTTTTCCGCCCGGCGGTTTTTCCGCCCGTGAGCCGCCCGAAAAACATTCTACAAGCACATTCTTTCGTCCGGTTTTTGGACGGAATATGCAAGTGAGTGTGAAGGGGGAGGGCTTTTCTTCACTCATTGCGGAGAAAAGCCGAAACCCCCCCACCCCCTCCCGCGGCCGTGGGGACGGCACACAAACTGGACAAATACCAGTCAGATAAACTGACTGGTATTTGTCTTCTGCCGCGTGAACACACCCTTATTTTGGGACGCATTTCGCCACGTATTTGGAGTGTACTGCGCTCTAATATGAGCGAAATGTGTCCCAATCATTACAGTAATCCACATTTCTCATGGAGAACTATGGATTACACTTCCTCTCCCAGGGCGTACAATACGATTGCATTGTACGCGCAGGGAGATAATTGACATGTCATTTATTCGTGGCGCTTTCGCTATTGGGACGAGCGCGACTCCCAAAGACCCAACGTAATTGCAGGGCGTACTGTACGACCCGCAATTAAGCAGTGTGAACATACCCTTAGGGCGACATGTATGAAGGGGTCAGTTTTAATGTTCTGACGTTAAATGTGGCAAAAGTGATTAATCCGCCTAATTTCCTGATGTATGGTGCGTCGAATGAATGTGTGGTGTATTGCGTGCCTGGCCCGACACTTTGTGATGCTCCAAAGATGTGGGGGCGTTCTAGGGGGCGTCGCACCACATTTGTACTGTTAGGTTATGTTCACTTGGCGTCTTTTAGGACGTATTTCGGGGTGTAATTGCGCTGCAATGCGCCCCAAAATACTTCCTGTAATTATGGTAATCACAGCTCTCATAGAAAGCTATGATTACCTGCTGTCTCCCCCGCCGTGTAGTGAACGACGGGTGAGAGAAGTGACATGTCACTTCTTTCCAGTGTGTACGCGGCAGGAATACTGAAAGTGAATGGGGTCGGCCCCACCCTCCTGCGCTTTAGAAGAACGCGCTGATCAGCGTGTACTTCTAAACACACGGCATCTTCCGGTACGCACAGGTACGCGCCGCATGACGCCGTGTGAACATAGCCTTAGACACATTTATGAATGTGGCTCGGCAAAACTAGGCGCATTACTCCTCGAACAGCCAGAACTATTTCAATGTGGTCTTAATGGAACTAGATTTGCCATTAGGACAAAAAATGTCCCTTATCTCTCATTTTATACCAGTAAAATAATAAAAAGTCATTTATGATAATTAGCAAACTATATAAAATTAAATTATATAAATTTCATATTAAATTATATAATCTAAAATTTATATAAAGTTATATAAGATCCCAAAAATATAAAATTATCTCCTATAAAATGTATTTAAGATTTACATAACATTAATTTAAAATTAAAAAAAATAAATTAAATTAAACAATATAGAATCTACCATAAATCCTGTTCTCAATTGTGTATTTACGGAGTTATCATAGTATTACCAGTGATTACAAACACATCACAGCAGGGCAAGAAATAAATGAAAAGGTGTTAGGATAGCATGTCAGTGAATAGAACCTATGGCAGTGCTCTTGCATGTTGCACCACAAGTCTCAGCAAGACCACTGGTGTGCGGCTATTACTGTATGTCAAATACACAGATGTGAGACACCTCGAACCTTAGGTGCCATTTATGAGCGCACATTCACCATTTTCACATATTCAAATGCCTTTTACATGGGAAAAAAGACATGAAAATTTATTTTGAGGGCACCTATATAATTTTCTTTAAAATAGTTTTGGATGTGCTGATCAATTTTTTTATTTTTGGATTGTTTGCATGTGGGAGTGGCTGCCTCCATCTTCATACATAAGAATCCTTATTGATAGGCAGTCGGTAGGAGTTTTTCTAGGGTCATCCAAATGATTGCTTCAGAAACCAGTAGCACAGCTGAAGGAGAAAATGATGCAACATGGGGCAAGTACATTTGGTTATAATAATTAGTGTTGAGCGAACATTTCTAGTTCGATTAGATCCTCGAACTTTTGTGAGTTCGGTTAGAGGTTCTATTCGAACTAGAACTCGAACCCCATTAAAGTCTATGGGAGAAGATGTTCTGGTTAATTTTTATACCTATACAGGTGAGGAGAAGCTGGAATCACCATCCATAACAGTAAACTGGATACGTGGAACGACTTAATGAAGAAAATTTGTGTGAGAGTGAGAGAAAAAAATTGAGAGGCTAAAATACTTAATTCCTTTCAATGGCTAACTGAAAAGATGAGGACAGCTTGCAAGCAGGGGCATAGCTATAGGAGGTGCAGCGGTAGCAGCTGCTACGGAGCCCTGCATCCTGAGGGGGCCCAAAAGCCCCTTTGACACATAACAGATTTGGAGACGGTGTGTTATACAGTTACTGAACCCCCAAAACTGCAAGAACTGAACTTTTGGGAACTGCGTATGATTAAGCAAATCCAAGCACTCTGTATAATATATATCCATGTATATGAGAGTTAGGCGTTATGTGAGCCTGCAAATGTCACCAAATAACAGCTTCTGGGTGTGGGAAAGATGCAGCCAGCAATACCAAACTACCTAACTATTGCTATCCATGGAGAGGAAAATGCTTCCCCCACACTCGGGTGTGGGAAAAGTAGCCCACAATACCAACTCACCTACCACTTGCTATCCATGGAGTAAAATGCACCTTAATAACAGCATCAGGTAGCTACAGACCAGTAGTGTGACCTAGATTGAAAAGGCTCGCATTGATGTATATTCACAGAAGGCAATTACAGTGAAATGTAATAATAAACATGGTCAGTTGATGCTTCTAGCAGGCCCACAACGAGAGCCCTACACCTCAGCGATGACGTTTTTGACACTTCTCTGTGCTCTGCGCTGATTGGATGGCTGCCAAAGTGCATAAAGGTGATTGGATGGCGCCAAAAGTGTAGAAAGCCGCTGAAAACAATACTGAAAATGGCGTGTCAAACTAGAATTAGAACTTTACTCGAATGAACAGTAAAATGTTCAGTTTGTGTTCTAAAAATTCGAGAAGTTCTACTAGAACCTAAATTTTCTAGAACAGTTCAATCAACACTAATAATAATACATGGTTAAAGGAGTTGTCTCCCTACAGAGTTTCAAAGGATGCATGAATGAAATACTCTGCCACTTCCTGGTTCAGACTGACTAATTTGCATACAGCTTGTGCTTGTACAGCTCAGTGCTGTGCTGTGCTTTCAGTTGCTAATTAGATCAGATTAGCTTCTCAAACTACTAACAGGACTTCTTATCTGATCCCTCAAACAAAAGCCCTAATTACAGTTCTGTTTATTTTACATAAATCAAGCTTTTTACTGCTCAGCAGCATGGACACTGCTGTGACCTGTGTGATGACATCACTCACTGCTATCTCATAGAACAAACAGCAGGGGGAGAATTGTTTACAGGTCGGTTACTGAGGGAACTGAAATAGCCAGGGAGGTCATAAATTCACTTGTATCTCCTTAGGGAAAACAGAGGAACAAAGCAATATATTTGGAAAATTTCTTTATTTTGTGTTCCCTACAATTTGAAAGCTATTCTTTGAAGCGAGACAACCCCTTTAAGGAGGTTCACCATATCCTATACCAGAAGCAAATCATTACGTAGAGCTTGGGTTGCCACCTGTATCTGGGGAAAGGATGTAGCAAATGCCCAGATACCCAATGGAAGATTGTCCATTGCATGATGGAAAGAGAAGAACTAATGGTAGGACTTTAAGGACACCACTCTGGCATTGGCTTCCACTTTAAGTGATTGATGCCATTCAGGATCAGGAGTATAGATCACGTTGTATTGGACTGAGTAGCTCCTTCAGAGACACTCCTTCATAGTGCCAGAGAGTTCAGCTTGTCGCCACATTATTAATTTTTTTCCTACAATATATTTTTTAATTGAGGCTGGAATGCCATTAGTTTGGGGCAGCGGAAAATCATAACCAGGCTCGGTGGATGTACAGTGGGAAGCGACAGAGAATGAACTTTCAAGTCAACTTTCTAATACAAGTCATGTTGCGGCAGTCATTTACAATGATGAAATGACTTCAGCACCTTAGGGAGAATTCGGCAACTCTCTTTTTTATTCTGAAACAAATAAATGGAGGAAAAGGCTCCGGTAATGGAGTTATTCTGATTTGAAGAGGAATTGCGTCTCTAAGTTGAAGATGGCATTGATTAGAGGAAAGAGCAGGACTTGTAAGTAAGGGGAGCTACTCAGACTTGTGGTATTGACGGTGTCGCTCGGTAGGTTGTAGCCCCTACTGCTTCACCATTACAACTAATGCTCTGCAGAATATGCATAGGAGAGAAAGGAAAAGCTATTACAAATTGTTAACCGGGCTTGCTCCATGTCTGCTCCCACTGGACGCTAATATATTGCAATGAGCAAGACTTTCAGGCACTCATTACAGAAAGTGGACCAAAGGCACAGTAACTCGGCACCCTCCGCACCCCGATCAATATTATTTTATACAGGATATCTGGGAAGTAATGCAGACACACAGCGGGAGCCTGATAAATGAGATGCTCTCGCCTTCTTTGAAGCAGGCATGACTTTCTATATATCAGTCTTAAAGACAGCCTCGGGTGTTACCCAGAATACCCCACACCAATTAAAATTCCTGCTTTATTTTATACTGAGGTGATAGATAGAAATTGACATTTTTCCAACCCAGACGTATAAATTGAAAAGGCAAATGAGCGTTCACTGTTCTTAACCTTTCAGATTGGACTTAATGTCTTCTGCTTGTGTGTTCAGTCTCTGTCGTAAAACTGTAACGAGGTGATGTTGTATGCAGTATGACATCTGAGAAGATGCAGGGTTACTTCTCAGTATATCCTACCTGTCAAACTCTTTTTCACGAAGGACCACACCAGCATTATGGATGCCCTCAAAGAACGGTGGCTAGGGTACCTGAGTAAGGCTGTCAGAGCTGTGCCACCACCTGTGCGTTACTCAATAGAGTGTTGTAGAGATCAGAATCCAAGATGGCACCTGGTCTTGTACTGGTGCCTCTGCCAAGTGTTGGCTGGGAAAGTGAAGAGCCGTTCCTTCTGCGTCCAGAAATTGTCCATTCTTTCTTGTTGTGTGTAAGGCTGCGTTCCCACGGCAAGGGACAAATACCGGCCGGTTTGCCGGCCGGTATTTGTCCGGTTTTGCGGCCGTCCCCATGGCCGCGGGGTGGGAGGGGGGGGGCGGCTTTTCTCCGCGATGAGCGGAGAACAGCCCTCCCCCTCCCAGTGAGGTGTTCATATTCCATCTGGAAACCGGACGGAAGAATGAATATGCTCAATGTTCTTTGAGCGGCCCGCGGGTGGAAAAACCACTGGGCGGAAAACCCATGCAGTGGGGACTGCTGCACGGGTTTTCCACAGAGCACAATTGTGCTCATTTTCGGACAGTTTTTCAGGCGAACTGAAAAACCGCCAACCGGATGAAAAACCGCCGAAAACCCGTGCAGTGGGGACATGCCCTAAGCCATCATGTGCAACATAGAATGACAAAGGAGGCCAAATTCAGGCCGCCAGCCTTTAGTTTGACACGTGTACTACAGGATATGGACCTAAACTAAATCTAATTTTGGAAAATTATTAAGTTACATAGATAATTAGACAAGCTGAATCTCAGTATTGTGCTTTTTTATGTCCAGTCGGTTAATTAAGTGAGCTCTGCAGACCTGGCTTTAGAAGTCCCCAGCAATCAGCTGTGATCACCAGAGGGAAATGCAACTGTCTTTAGAGTTCAAAAATAATAAAGTTTTATCCTCTAGCACCCAAACAATTAAAAAACTGTTGCCACCCTATTCTCTATAGAAATGAACTGTCCTACACCAAAAATAGGTGCATTTTTCATGAGGCGCATCACATATGCTAGCAATGATATGCTATGCACCTATTCGTTCATTCAGGCGCACTATACACTCATTTAATGCGCCTTGAGACTGGAGTGGATGCGCCTCTTTTCTGACATGTCGCCCATATTCTTTATTTCATCACATTTTAAAGCGTATAGCTCCCATCCTCTTACGCGTTTCGAGCAATGCCGCTCTTACTCTACTCTTGTATGTGCCTGTTTCTCCTGATAATGCATTGTAGATAGAAGACTCCTCCCGCCGAGCTGCAGGCTTTCGTCCTAGGCTCCGGAAGAGGGAGTGATATACAGAAACAAAAAAGCGCAGATGAAATCCTTCGCCACGAGCACTATTGGTAGTGACAAGATAGGTGCTCACCTAGATTAGCTGTACGATCCGCGGTACAGCACGCTGAATAGCTTTCACCACTTCAGTGCAAACAAAGCTGCTCCGGCCCGTTTCCCGCCAAACGACCACAAGGGACGCCGAGGAGAGTGTAGTAAGTAGAACGCTGTGACTCCTGGATGGAGGCAGCTAACGGAACGTGTTGCTAGAGTGCTAAGTGAATCTTAGTGATAGACCCAACTAGGAAAGTTGATTTGGTCTAATATTTATTACAATTTCATAATGCATTTCACTGGGTATCAAACCCGCTTCCTCAGATGAGGGTTTGATAAAATAAAATATATATGTGCACATAAAATTGCACATATTTGCAAACGGCTGATTTGCACAGACATTTGCTTCGTATCAATGCTTTTACACTGCTCTTGGTCATACTAGGGTCCTGCTGCATGAGGATGCAATCACGCTCCCGTGTGGCAAACCTTGTGTGGCCATCGGGAGGGAAAAAAGGGGCATGGTTGCAGCCACATACAACTGGAAACTCATGTGTTTTCATCCTTACAAATATTTGGATGATATAACAGGACACAGTTATTAAAGGGGTTGTCTCGTCTCATCTCAAAGTTTCATAGGATGCATGAATGAAATAATGCTGCTCTGTCACTTCCTGGTCAAGCTGTCTGTAATTAGCATATGAGCTCAGTGTATTCAGACTTCTCTGTTTATTAGTCTAGATTAAATAAATTACCCTCTACCAGGACAGGAGAAGCTGCTGAGCTAATGTAAACAGTAGAGTAATTACTGTCTTTTGTCTGAAAGATCAGATAACACACAAGCTCTCACACTGCTGCCATGACCTGTGTGATGAAGTCACTCCCTGCTATCAGATAGAACAAACAGTAGGGGAGAAGGAGTACACAGGTCAGTCACTTGGGAAACCAGAGAGGGCTCAGAAGGTGATAAAATCACTTTTAGCTCCTTAACAAAAAAAATGAACGAAGCAATATATTTGGAAAAAGTCTTCATTTAGTGTTCCCTTCATTTTGAAAGCTATTCTTTGTAGTGAGATAACCCCTTTAACATTTTAGCAGAAAGTGGAGTTGGTGAAAGTAGATATTAATGTAGATTTCTGAGTCTGTGACATACAATCAAAGATACACCAAATTTAGGGAGCAGCCTGTACCTCTTCATACATTTGACACATCTTGCTCCTGCGCACTTTGCATTAAGACTTGACATACAAAACGCAGCTCTTGTGTTTCTCGTTAACTTTACAAGCAATCTAATAGGAGCTGTAATATAACCCAGTGATGTCAGAGCCGCCTCTACGTTCTGCTGTAATTAGTAAAGGTCCAGCTGATTTCATTGACAGGTGGTTTATTGACAGATTAGTTTGTGAAAATAATTCTTCTCCTTCCTTGAAATGTTCTCCTTATAACTTACTGTCTCTTCAATACGGCAATAAAACCAACTCACTCAGTTAAGAACTTATTCGGCAAATCCAGAAACTCTAATATAATACTTTCATGGATTTCCCTGTGGAGTCTGTCATAGTCAGAGCTACAAAGTGTGACCTTTTCTGACAGCTCTTCTACTGCTTTGATAAATGTTTCCCTCTGGCACTATGCTGAATTCTTAAATGTGTCCAAAAATTAAAATGTGTACTGTACTCCTTCCATAGACTTTACGTAACTTTCTTTGATATACAAAGATTTGTGAATTGCAAAACAATTTGAAGTTTTAGAAGGACCAATTTCAGTGAGGAGGTGGTGTGGGCTTCAAGAGCTGATATGACCTTCAGTGATAAGAGACAAGTTTGGTTATAGTCAAGGAGGTCATCAATAGTCCAATACCAACAATGAGACTCATAATGCACTGGTATAACAGTGGACACGGGTGGTCTTCATCATGCAACCTCTTTACTGGTCAGTCTAATATGGTGTCCTGGGACTACAGACTGGCAAGTGAGTGAAACAGAAGCTTATTTGTGTGTACAATGTTGTCACCTGACTTATTTTGGAATCTAGTGGGAAATCAGAGCTGTCATCTGTCATCTTCTGGCCTTTAATTATCATGAGATGACTCTGTTGACTCTGCTCCAGCCTACACATGCATGTCGCCTTACGTTAGCACTAGTATTAGAGTTGACAAGACTTGAACTTACACAAATGGATAGGTTTCCTACCATTGTGGTTGTGCTGCTGAAATGCTGACTGGCGGACTTAAATACTGTTTGGCTGTGAATGTGAAAGGGGCACTTTGTGTCCCAGGAACAGGAGTTGTGTTCTGCCATTCAGTATCGGACTGGGGTGTCAATGGCCCAAGGTTGAGTTGATTTTAAGGGCTCAACAGTTGAGTTGTTTCTGGGCCCACCAGTTGAGCTATTTCTTGGCCCATTGGTGGAGTTGATTCTAGGGGCCACCAGTTGAGCTATTTCTTGGCCCACTGCTGGAGTTTATTGAAGGGGCCCACCCTACAGCTACTGTAAATGACTGTATATGCCTCCTATTCTCTGCCTCTTGCTTTTTGCCTCTCTTTCTATGCTTTTTGCTTCTTCTGGACATGTATATGCAGTTAAAAAACAAAACAGGTCTGCCATGCTCAGGGGCACACATCGGGGTTTCCCCTATTCCCCTGTTGGCCAGTCCAAGCCTACTACCACTGTAGAGCCAGCAATGAAGCCTTCTCACTTTAAAACCGGTAGAAAGCTGCACCGATAAGAGAAAGCTGTAGGAAGATGGATGTTAGGCTGAGTGTAGTGTATGAACACAGACCAAACACAGAGGAAGAAAAATTCCAAACACCAAAATTGCGTTTTTTTGGTTATTTCATGTCCGCCCTAAAAATTGGAATAAAAGTGATCAAAACATGTATTGCAAACTGGTACCAATGAAAAGTACACTTCAGCAGCCACAAAAAATACACCTCAAGTCCGTAGGTGTTAGTACAAAAAAGTTATTCATCACAGAAAATGGCACCGCTGCTCAAATTTCAAAAATAGAAAATGTTTGAATTTTTTTTTTTATGCCACCAAAACATAACGAAATCCCTACATGTTTGGTGTTGCCAGAATCATATCAACTTGCAGAATACAGAGAACACATTTCTACCAGAGAGTGAATGCCCTAAAAAAAAAACCACCCTGCAAACATGGCGCAAGTAGTTTTTTTTATCACATTTTACCCAACTTGGAATATTTTTTGTGGTTTCTCAGTATATTCTATGGTATGAAGAATGACACCATTAGAAAGTGGTAACATTGACATTGAGTTAAAGGGGTTGTCTCAGTACACTGATTCATCTTACCTTAGTCCTCCTTTCTTGGTTTCTTTTTGAATTCAAGGGCGTGTTTACTGGCTTCTACTAGGATGCAGTAGAAGCCAGGTCTGTAGCTATAGCAACCAGTTCTGGCAGCCTATCAGGAGAGATTGAACAGGTCTGTAGCTACAGCAACCAGTGCTGTCAGCCTGTCAGGAGAGATGGAACAGGTCTGTAGCTATAGCAACCAGCGCTGTCAGCCTATCAGGAGAGATGGAACAGGTCTGTAGCTATAGCAACCAGTGCTGGCAGCCTATCAGGAGAGAGTAAACAGGTCTGTAGCTATAGTGACCTGAGGAGCTGATGAACCCCATACAAGAGGGGATATCTAGGAATAGGTAGGACACTGTTAATGGACATATATTGCAGTGACTTGTTTTTGCAAGATCTTTAACATAAAAGCAGCAATCCTTGTAGCGAGACAACCCCTTTAAGTTACCCTGAGTTTGGGCTGTATTGCTCCTACAGTTTGGTTGCCAATAATCCTCTGGGTGGAAGTGTTCGGACCCCGCTCGTTTACCTCTTAGCGGTTTCACGCCCTCTTGATACTGTGCAGGTTGAGATAGAAGTCACTATAGCTCTCTGTAGCTGCTGACTATGCATCCAGTGATCAATCTGGAACTGTCTATGGATATAGCCAGGCCCTCTAATGATGTGAATGTGTACTGTTTTCTAATTAAGAGCCCCGTCCATGTTCACATTGATATTATTGACACAGTATCTGGACAGCTGTTCAGGCAACAAACTGATAGACCAGCCCCGGAGTGAGCTCTCAGCCCTCTGTGTTAGATACAAAGTCTTTGAATTATTCTAAAACTGTTTCCGTGAAGCAAACTCTCCCATAAATCAAAGGAGACAAACAGTAACATAATGTAAAAATGGAATTTTTTCTAATGTTACTGCGAGTCTGGAGTCGGCTCCCTCGTCTCTTGCTGTGCTTTGTATGCCCTGAAACATAAAGCAATTGAGTCATCCGAATCAAACTCGGCGAGATCATGTAATTGTAATCAATACGTCTCAGGACTCCTGAGGCTGTTTAAGTTTAAGCGTCCAAGAAAGTTGCACACATTGTATGTTTCAGCAAATCTCAATTAACCCTCTCCTACGTCTCGAAAATTGTTGGAACACTTATTTATAAGGACATCGAAAGGCCAAAATACAAGAGAAAAAAGAGCTACAGCCCCGCATGAGTCATGGAGCTTCTACAGTAAAATGTGCACATTTGTTGGAATGATTATTTTATGCAGGGTAAATATCTCCCATAACTGACTATAGAGAAGGGTTTTGGTCACATGTGCCCTTGGCAGGAGTCCCCAACCTCATTTCCATACTCTAGGCACCAACCGGTAGGTGTCTGGAGCTATAGTTACATGGAGCTCCTATCAGCCAATGTCTTCTATGATATTGCCATGTAGTTAATATCATACATCAGTCCTCCAAAATCAGTGTTTGGATAGGGATAGGTTGACCATTTGGGCATCAGGGCAGTGCCCAACGGGCTCATGGTCAACAGCAGTAGAAGGTCTCCAGAAAAAATAGCTACATAAGATAGAGGCTGATCAGTTCCCATCTCAGAAACCTATGGAGTTTCGATAGGATTTAAAATTAAAGTCTTATAGGGACCTGCACCTGTCGTGAGAACAGGCACCCGAAATTCTCCATTCAGAATGTCCGGACTATGTTTAGTCGTGCTTGCAAACTACTATTTTTTTGGATGGGAGTTCAGCAAAGCGCTGTGTGCTTGAAACTCCCATAGAACAGAAGGTGCGAGCACAGCCTATTCTACGTTCTCCATGAAGACTTTTGGTGGCCTGTTCTCACAATAGGTTTGGTTCTCATCAGATCTATACCTGCTATAGATTTCTATATGCAGGAAAAAGAAAAAAGAGAGGGGGCGCACAATAGTGTTATACTGTAACAATGAGGATAAGTGATGGAAAGTGATGATATATTCTCACCTTTTGGTGTTGCGCTACTAATATAGAGGCACAACACTCATAAGCACTTACAGGGCTATTTGTATCCCGTAGCCCTTACTACGGCAGCCGCTGGTCTCTGGAGCTCCGTTCCGTGGACCGCTAGGAGAAGATTGCCAAGAGGAAAAAGAAAAACGGACCCGGCGCACGTGCAGTGAAAATAAAAAAAGCCTAGGCTAGAGGTTTTATTAAAAAGGTTTTTATTCTTAAAATTGCTACGGAATTACCGATGCAAAATTAAAAACATGAAACAAACTTAACGCGTTTCGCACGTGTACCCACGCTTCATCAGAAGTACTTCTGATGAAGCGCGGGTACACACGCGAAACGCGTTAAGTTTGTTTTCATGTTTTTAATTTTGCATCGGAAATTCCGTACCAATTTTAAGAATAAAAACCTTTTTAATAAAGCCTCTAGCCTAGGCTTTTTTTATTTTCACTGCACGTGCGCCGGGTCCGTTTTTCTTTTTCCTCTTTGCAATAGATTTCTGAGACAGGAACATCCCTTTAAGGGTATTATGCATTGTAATGATTGGGATTGGAAAAGGGCCCATGATAATGATTACTGGGAGTCCCAGGCCACTTTCATTTCCTCCTGGCTCAGAAGTCGTGGGGTATTCTAACTGTAGCTCCCCAGCTATCGTCAATGGCAGCTACTATTGTCCACCTAACCCACTTTGGATATCTTGTCATACTTGCCAACAATCTAGTTTTTTTTTTCCGCTGAACAACCAGACACTCAAAAGGGACGATTTTTGTCCAGTTTGTTTCAAAATGAGTCTTAATGAGCATATTGGGGGTGATTCTAGACATTGATGACTCTAAGGGCGAGGTGTATGACCAATGCTGCGTCGGTAGCCCTTTCAGCCCAAAAACTGGCGCCGCCTTGTTATCTAGATTTATGAGCAGGTGCACTTCAAAATTTGGCGCATTTTGCGGCACCCGCGGCACTTTGTAATGTGCCTGAGATCGGGGGGTGTTCTGGAGGCGTCGCACTATAACCGTATGATTCTACACATTTATGACTGGAGGACGGCAGAACTGGGTGCGTCACTGCTGGAACAGCCAGACCAAGTTACAAGTGTTTTGCCTCAGTTGTAGTGGAACTTGATTTGCCATTAGGGCTATAACATATCAATTATTTCTTAGCTTCTACCACTAAAATAATACAATCAAATTTAGAATAATCATCAAACTACATAAAATCAAATAGTATAAAATAAATTTTTAATTATATACAGGCAGTCCCCGACTTACATCGTTTCGACTTACATCCGTCCCCTAGTTACAAACGGAGACTTTTGGGGCATGGCTGGGTGTGCTGACATCACACACTGAGTCATGCCCCATAATAACCAAGTGCCAGCATGCCACAGCAGCACATGAGATACAGAAATTGAGGTGAAATCTTCTAAACAGGGGCACAAATAGCAAAACAAATGTATAAACTGTTCCCTGCACTATCCAAAACCCCCCAAATTTTTTTTGCTGGAGTTAAATTTAATAAATATACCTGTTCTGACTTACATACAAATTCAACTTAAGAACAGACCTACAGTCCCTATCCTGTTTATTACCCGGGGACTGCCTGTAATATCAAATGAATATTATAACATCCCCCAAAAAAAGTATCCTATAACATTTATCGGTTTATATATATATATATATATATATATATATATATATATATAATATATATATATATATATATATATATATATATATATATATATATATATATATATATATATATATATATATATCTTATATACAATTAGTGTATAAATTTAGATCTATCATGTACGCATATATAAGAACAAATGCAACAGCGCATGCGTTGCCATATATGCATGAGCAAAAGATTACACAACCGTTGACATGTAAAATTCTTACAGTGAAATGATGAATGCAGAGCAAAAATAATGCATGCATTACATAAACCATATGCCATATGTAGTAGATAACACAAATATTATTTCAGCATAATTTATGCAAGCATATATTAACTTTTTTTTATTTATTCTGTATTTTTCTTTGAATTTGAGCCAAGACATTGTTCATATCCACGTGAGATGTTCCATTGCAGATTGGATGCAGCACTATTGTTCCCATCAAAATGACGGACACCATGTCAGAACCCAGCAGACCCCACTATATGTCAATGGAATCCATTGGACGCCATCGGTGTCCATCATTAGTTGGATCTGGCAATCAATCATTTTCGGTTTTCTGTTCCTGTGACAGATCAGAGAACCAGAAATAGCAAAGCTGACATGCACTTAAAAAGTTTGGAGACCTCTGTACATCATGGTTTGATATGTAGGATATGTAGGGGCTATATTGGCCCCATCTTTCCAGATCCTATCGGGTGCAATACCAGGGAGGTATGCTGTATACAACAAAAACATTCTCGGGGCTTAAGTAAATGTACTGTGGGATTTGCTGTCTGCACGCTTAGCTCTGACATTTCCTGATTCACATGCCTGAATGCATAGCTCATTCTTAATCTGCTTGAAACTAAGGAAAGTCTCATGTTGGACACTTAGAGGATGTTGCATTTAAATGATGTGAAATTGCCCCTGTGTATCTAGGGGAGCCGGCAGTATTGGATGTGACAGCGATGACACTCTTCTATGGGAAGCAGAGAAAGGGTCTCTGGGTAAATGTCAGGTTGGTGAATCTCCATCACACTCGGTTTCCTTGCGGGCCCTCTCCGTGTCACTCCTATTGCTCTCTTTTCCACTCTCGTTCATCCTTTCTGCACTCCTGACTTTTACCAGCAGTTTCTGCCCTGTTGGTTCCCATGGATACGTAAATAATGCCGGAGACAGGGATATTTCAGGAAAAGGTTTTAGTAAATATCTGACCAACAGCTCTAGAGACCAAAATGCTCATTAGACAGTGAAGACTATTGAGAAAAATGAATCTAAAATTCACATTAACGTTATAACAGCCAATCATAATCCTTCCTTTAATTTATAGCAGTGGTGGTTAATCCAGGGTGGTCAAACACAATGCTCACAGGCCAAATCTGGCCCACCGTGTCATCATATTTGGTCTATAAGTAGTAAGATACAGCGAGCAGGGATGCACAAGGTCCAGATACAGGAGGACCAGTTCTCCACTGGCAGGGTGGCAAGACAGGGAGCGTGCGCCATCTTGGATTCAGAGCTTTAGCACACACCTCTACACCTCTCTATTCAGCAATTCAGGTGGTAGGATAGCTCTGACCACCCTACCCAGGACCTCCAGCTATCCTCAAAGGTTCTCCAATAGCCCTTTAAGGGCACCATAATGCTGATGTGGCTCTCAGTGAAAATTTTCTTTGACACCCCTGACCTAAGGCCTTTAGATCATGTAGTCATTGACTTTATCTGAGGGGTTATACAGTTGAAACCAGAAATTTACATACACTATATAAAAAGCCCCATCTGCAGGTTTTTCTCACTATCTGACATGAAATCAGAATAAACCTTCCCCGTTTTAGATCAATTAGGAACCAAAATTATTTATATTTGCCAAATGTCAGAACAATGAGAGAGAATTTTTAAGGTATTTTTATTACTTTCTGCAAAGTCAAAAGTTTACATACACTAGGATTGCTCTGCCTTCAAACAATTTGGGACCACCCATATGATGAGGTGCCCCTCACCTTCTGTCTCTTTCCCCCTCCTTGTAGATTGTAAGCCCTCGCGGGTAGGGTCCTCTCTCCCTCTGTCGTGCCAATTATCATTATCCCTTATCACTGTACTCGTTTGACTTATGTAATGTATGTAACCCCCTCAAATGTACAGCGCCCTGGAATCAATGGCGCTTTAAAATATAATAATAATAATATAATAATATCTTAGGAAGCTTCTGATAAGTTTATTGGCAACATCTGAGTTAATTAGAGACACACCTGTGGATGTATTTTTAAAGCACACCAGAAACACACTGCTTCTGTGTGTAACTGAAGGTGCCTTGTTAATCTGTACGAACAATTATACACAAGTACAAACAGAATGGGAATGTCCAGACATCATACCGCTCAGGAAGGAGACAGGTTCTCAGAGATGAACGTGCTTTGGTCCGAAATGTGCATATCAACCCAAGAACAAAAGCAAAAGACATTGTGAAGATGCTGGCGGAAGCCGGTAAGATTGTGTCATTATCCATAGTGAAATGAGTACTGTATCAACATGGTATGAAAGGCCACTCTGCCAGGAAGAAGTAATTACTTCAAAAGAAACATAGAAAAAACAGATTAATGTTTGCAAATGCACACAGGAACAAAGACCTACATTTCTGGAAACATGCCCTGTGGTCTGACGAAACTAAAATTTAACTGTTTGGCCATAATGACCATTGTTACGTTTGGAGGAAAAAGGGAGAAGTTCGGAGGCCTAAAAACACCATCCCAACTGTGAAACACGGGGACGGCAGCATCTTGTTGTGGGGTTGTTTTGCTGAAGGAGGGACTGGTGCACTAAACAAAATAGATGGCATCATGAGGAAAGAAGATTATGTGGAAAAACTGAAGTAACATCTCAACACATCAGCCAGGAAGTTAAAGCTTGGGCGAAAATGGGTCTTCCAAATGGACAATGACCGGAAGCTACTGCCAAAGTGGTTACAAAGCAGCTTAAGGAGAACCAAGTCAATGTTTTGGAGCGGCCGTCACAAAGCCCTGATCTCAATTCTATTGAAAATGTATAGGCAAAGCTGAAAAGGCAGGTGTGAGCAAGGCGATCCAGAACGTTTGGCCCAAGTCCTACAGTTAAAGGGCAATGCTGCCAAATACTAATTGAATGAATGGAAACTTTTGACTTTGCAGAAAGTAATAAAAAAGTCTTAAAAAATTCTCTCTCTCATTATTCTGGCATTTGGCAAATATAAATCATTTTGGTTCCTAATTGACCTAAAACGGGGAAGGTTTATTCTGATTTCATGTCAGATAGTGAGAAAAACATGTAGATATGTCTTTTTATATAGTGTATGGAAACGTCTGGTTTCAGCTGTATATTTTATTCCTTGATGGTCTAGAGCGAAATAATGGTCTGTGGTAAAATGCAGAAGTTATCCCTAGTAATCTGGGGTAAATTAGGGCTTTAACACCTGGAGATGTAGAATATTTTAGGTGGTTAATATATTTTTCTTGGGTGGTTTAGCTTAAAGCATGGAATCAATACCTGGTGGTCTGGGGTATATTAGGCGGTTAATATTGTGTTTCCTGGTGGCCTTACTTAAAATAGATAATTGATACCCTGTGGTTTAGGGTAGATTTTGGGATACTATGTTGTTCCATTGTGGTCTAGTTTTAAATAGGGAATTAATGCCCATGATCTAGAGTATATTAGAGGATTCATGTTTTTCCCTGGTGGCCTAGTGTACAATGGGGAATTTATACCCTGTAGTATGGAGTATTTTAAGGTGGTTAATATTTTATTCCCTGTTGGCCTAGTTTAAGTCATTAAAGTAATACCTGGTGATATTGAGTGTACTGTTTTATTCCTTGAAGGTCTGCTGTAAAATAATTCTTGTCAGACACTCCAAGTTCCAGAGTACTAAGGACTTTACTTGATCTCTAAGGAATGGGTCAGGGGTCTGCAGTTGCTGGCTCCCTTATTGAGGACCACGACACACATACTCTTTAGCAAGAATTTAACTTGCTAATAAGTGTGTGAAAATACAGTACATGACAGGAAAGGGAGATTTTAAAGACCACTCCAGATTTTTTCTCTTTTAGTTCATTAGAAATTGCTTTTAGGCACAGTGTAGTGCCAATTACTTTGCTCACATGCAGCTGCATACAGGATTTCTGACTGTTGCAACAGTCTCTATTAGGGTGCATGACCTGGACTTTGATTGGCTAAAAGACACTGTGCTTTTGATGCGGACAGGAAGTCTTTTTCTCTCTGGATTCTTAAAGGGGTTTTGCCACGATCTCATTTCATGCCTCCTGCATCCAGCTCTTCAGCTCTGTGTGCTCAGAAGGGGGCGTGTGGGATTTGTTTGAATTGCATATCATGTGACCCAGCAGGCTGGGGCGTAACTAGAGAAGCCAGGGCCCCAAAGCAAACTTTTGGATGGGGCCCCTACCCACCCACCCCCCTTGCCCACCTCCCTGACCACGAACATTTACCAGGACATGCTATTAGATAATGTAGATAATACAAGGGGTAAATACCTCACCATACATATCACCATCATACTGCTACCAAACAAATCCACTATACCAAGACCAACATTACCAATAACACTACTACATAAGGACCTGATTATACCGCCGGAACATGACCACAAAGTGACTGAATAATACCCCTACACTATTACTGATCAGTACACAAAGACCAATAGTACCTCCATACAGTGACCATATAGTGGTATATACCAGTGTACACAGGCTCTGCAGACTGTATATAACCACCATATAGTGACCATATAGTGGTAGACACCAGTGTACACAGGCTCTGCAGACTGTATATAACCACCATACAGTGACCATATAGTGGTAGACACCAGTGTACACAGCCTGTGCAGATATATAAGTAGATAGGCAGGCTTCAGGGGGGCTAGGTAGGCAAGCTTTAGGCGGACTATAGGAGCTATATAGGCAGGCTTAGGGGAGTGTATATAGGCAGGCTTAGAGGGGCGCTATATAGGCAGGCTTAGGGGGGCACTATATAGGCAGGCTTAGGGGGCTTTAGGTAGGCAGGCTTGGGGGGCTTTAGATAGGCAGGCTTGGGGGCTTTTGATAGGCAGGCTTAGGGGGCTTTATATAGGCAGGCTTGGGGGGCTTTAGATAGGCAGGCTTAGGGGGACTTTAGATAGGCAGGCTTAGGGGGCTGTAGATAGGCAGGCTTGGGGGCTTTAGATAGGCAGGCTTAGGGGGACTTTAGATAGGCAGGCTTGGCAGGCTTTAGATAGGCAGGCTTGGCGGGCTTTTGATAGGCAGGCTTAGGGGGCTTTATATAGGCAGGTTTAAGGGGACTTTAGATAGGCAGGCTTAGGGAGACTTTAGATAGGCAGGCTTAGGGGGGCTTTAGATAGGCAGGCTTAGGGGGCTTTATATAGACAGGCTTAGGGGGGCTTTAGATAGGCAGGCTTAGGTGGGCGCTATACAGGCAGGCTTGGGGGCTTTAGATAGGCAGGCTTGGGGGGCTTTAGATAGGCAGGCTTGGGGGGGCTGAAGATAGGCAGGCTTAGGGGGCTTTAGATAGGCAGGCTTAGGGGAGCTTTAGATAGGCAGGCTTGGCAGGGTTTTGAGAGGCCGGCTGGGCGGGCTTTTGATAGGCAGGCTTAGGGGGCTTTATATAGGCAGGTTTAAGGGGACTTTAGATAGGCAGGCTTAGGGAGACTTTAGATAGGCAGGCTTAGGGGGGCTTTAGATAGGCAGGCTTAGGGGGCTTTATATAGACAGGCTTAGGGGGCTTTAGATAGGCAGGCTTAGGTGGGCGCTATACAGGCAGGCTTGGGGGCTTTAGATAGGCAGGCTTGGGGGCTTTAGACATGCAGGCTTGGGGGCTTTATATAGGCAGCTTAGAGGGGTTTAGATAGCAGGCTTGGGGCTTTATATAGGCAGGCTTGGGGGCTTATATAGGCAAGCTGGGGGGATTTCGATAGGCAGGCTTAGGGGCTTCAGATAGCAGGCTTAGGGGGCTTTAGATAGGCAGCTTGGGGGGCTTTAGATAGGCAGGCTTAGGGGCTTTAGATAGGCAGGCTTGGGGGCTTTATATAGGCAGGCGTCGGGGGCTTTATATCGGCCGGCTTAGAGGGCTTTATTTAGGCAGGCTTGGGGGGCTTTATATAGGCAGGCTTAGAGGGGTTTATATAGGCAGGCTGGGGGCTTTATATAGGCAGGCTTGGGGGGCTTTAGATAGGCAGGCAGGGCAGGTAAAATAAGAAATCACTTACTTACCTCGGTCCACGCTCCCCCGATGCACCGCGCTGCAGCCTCTCTTCTCAGTGCGGGCGGCGCGGTGATGTGACGTCACTGTGTCGCCCACATGATTACAGCGAGCCGGCAGGGGAAGTGGCAGCGCTGCCGCTCTGCTATCGCCGGGCAGCGCTGCCGGAGGGCCCGGGCGTTCAGAGGTAGCATGCGCCGGGCACCGCCGCTCTGCACCCGCCGGCAGTGAACTGTGATGTTCACTGCCGGCGGGCCCAGGAATGGCATTACCGGGGTAGCAGACGTGATAGCAGTTGCCCCGGGGCGTGGTCCCCCTAAGCGACCAGGCCCCATGGCAGTTGCTACGTCTGCTACCCCGGTAGTTACGCCCATGCCAGCAGGATGACATCACCAGGCCTTTCCTCTCTGTAGTCAAAGAAAGGTCTTTTTATGTGTAGAACTGTAAGTAGCTACATTGTAGTTCAGAGGTAAAACTTTTGCCTCCAGACACAAGGGCCCTTGGTTCAAATCCCTGCAGGAAGCAAACCCATGGATTTTTTTTCTCTTTATCAATGCACAGATCTCACTGAGGTTTCTTTTTTATTTATTTGCACTCTTTGACTAATTACTAAGGAGTACAGAGGACAGGAGTAGAATGGCAGCACCTGGGGTTGAACACTCAGTAGCTGCCTGAGAGGAGAGGTGATATCTGAGCATGTGCGACCAGGAGTGAGGAGCTCTCAGCTCTGGTCGTATCCCCTGGAGATGAGCTGTAAACAATGGATCACTAAAGGAGCAGTTAAAACAAAAACGGTGCAGAATTTTTAATAATGATGAATGGTGAAAATGTTAATTACTTAATTTACAAACTTCCCACGTCAATTTTACTTTGTGGCAAAACCCCTTTAAGATACAGACTTCAATTCTCACTTAGGAGAGCAGAGAGATTCCCTTCTGGGTCACACCACCATGCTGTGTACTTCAGCACGTCAGAGTGCAGGTCACATGACCCAGTGGCAGCAGTGAGAAATCCTGTATTCAGCTGCAGGTAAACAAAATTACTGGCAGCACTGTGCACCTAGAAGCAATTTCTATTAAATTAAAGGGGGAAAAACCTGCAGGGGTCCTTTAATGTTACATGTGCAACAGCTTTGGAATGCTAGCATTGAATAAGGGAATAAATGCATTTTTTAAAAATAGTAACAATATTAAACCTTAGTTACCAAAATGAAGGAAAAATAGGTAACTTATGAATGACAGGACTAGAAAAATGTAGAGAACAGCATAGGATGGAGGCGAATGCTAAAAAGCTGCATAAATATATTTCATGTTCCCTTTAATTAGGTAAGTTTACAGGTTACCACATCCCAGAAAAGCCATTCATACAATATGTAGGGAAAGTTAGTGAAAGCAATCCACTCTACAGAGTACAAAACCTCTTCACACTCGGGACCACAGCGCTTTCCTTTTGATGGAAAATTGCTGCTTTCTGAAGCTTCATGTTTTAAAAAAAAAAATCTTTGTTGGTAATAGTCACGGAAATAAATGTTAAATAATCTGCTTATTATGTAATTATTCTACAATACACTATGTAAAGCTAAGAAAGGCAGCACATTTCAAGTGCTCCAGGCTCATTCTCCTGCAGAACACACTCAGCAGCAGAAGAAAATTAAAATTATATGAAAAGGGCTTTTAAAATATAAATACGTTCAAGACACAACAATATCTTATGCCAATATCTGGCCCACAGTCATCACAGGCCTAATCTCTGCCAATTACCAGGCAGCCAAAACAGCTCTTTAAACCTAGAGTACTCATTTAAGGAGGTTTAAATCCAGGACTTAAAACGGGGTTCTCCATTTTGGACAATCCTTCTTTGTTAGGTGGATCCCTTGATAATAAACTTATCACAAACTGTTCTTTTGCTGGAACCCTTCAAAGATCATCTATAGATTGTGTGGAAATCTGACAGTAAGGGCCACATGTATGAAACGGGTTTTGGTCTAAAAATCCCTCTTTTGCCCATAGTAACCTCATACCTCCCAACTGTCCCTATTTTGGAGGGACAGTCCCTATATTTAGCCCTTGTCCCTCTTTGCTCTATAAATGTCCCTCTTTTTCATTTAGGAAACAGATTTGCATCAATAAACTGACTATCTTGCTGTAAAAAGTATCTAATTGCTTCCTCGCTTTATATTACACAACAACTTACTTAATATCTCATGATTGGATACAAAGCAATCCTGAAAATGTCTCCCTTTTTGCCTGTCTAAAAAGTTGGCATGTATGTGTGGGGGCGTGGTTAGAGGTGTGTCTTGGTGTGATGTCATGTTTTTGGGTGCGGGTAGAGGCATGGCCTGATGTGTCCCTCTTTGCAATCTCTAAAAGTTGGGAGGTATGGTAACCTATGGGCAAAAAAGTGAGTTTTAGACCAAAACAGGTTCATACATGTGGCCCTAAGTATTTAATTTCCCTGCAGCACCACCACAGGGGACATGAGGTATTACACAGTGACAATTAAAATCAATGGGTAACCACACCTCACTCTGGCCATGAGATGAGGATCAGGAACAGTGGACCCCTTCCACCTCTATTAACTCATCATTTCCTAAAAGAGTGTAGGAAAATGGGTTTGCTAAACAGTCTCTTCACATACAGATGGTTTGATCAGTAAACCATCAAAAAGATCATTTTTAGCCTATCTCAAAAAATATTTCACCGAAACACAAAAATACTAGGGGCGACATGTACGAAAATTGGCGTCGCCACGGCAGTTTTTAAGCTCATTTAATCAATGTAAAGTGCGCCTGAAAGTACGACGATCCTTTCAAAAATCTGGCGTCTGGTATACCTTGCATAGTAAACTTAATGCGCCTAAAAAGGCGCATTGCACATTCACGGCACATAGCATATCATTACCAGTGTATGTAATGGGCCTATCAAGGCGCATTGCGTAACGGAGGCGCATAACGTATCTTTACCAGTGTATGTAATGCGCCTCAATAGGCGCATTGTTGGATGGAGGCGCACAGCGTATCATCGCTACTACATGTAATGCGGCTTTTTAGGTGTATTACAATGTGTTGCGTCCGCCGTATTATGTGCCTAGTTTTGGTATATTACTGTTCATTCACAAAGAGAATATGGCATCAAGAGTAGACCAAAAAAAGGGCTTCTCGTATTGGGACACGTCGCCCTAAAACTTCACTTTTAATATATTCACTTAAAACAATATTTCAATACAGAAAATATATTTTTGGTTATAAATGCCACTCCACTTTATAGGTAACTGGAATTTATATGCGACAATTCATCCCTTTTTTTTGTATATTTTAGTTGCAAATTGTACACTGAATAGCTGTTGTTTTTTTTTATAGATATTGCGACATAATTTCTAAATAGGTCTAGTCTATTTATACTATATACTAGGTTAGGGTATATTAGGGAAAGCCACCCTATGGTGGGGACGCCCTTTTTGGGGCAACTGCCCCGCCATATAGGTAGGTGTTGAATAGGGACATCTATCCTCTTCCTATTATCATTTTTTACCCGTTTGGAGACCCCAGATTAGTGGTTAGTTCTGTTTTCCCTTTATATCCCTCTTTATCACACTGTGAGAAATTGATACAATCTGGACACCTGTGAAAATGAATTTCCATGGTGAAATCCACTATGACCAAGGATACATGAGTATATACTAATGGTTTTAAGTGTTTCTTCTACATTTGATTATAATGGAGTGGCATTAATAACCAAATATTACACAGATTAGCAGAATAAAGTATTCACCTAATTCAATTTTTTTACACATTTTTTCTTTGTCTGTACAGGACTAGGCTGTAGTACCAACCACAGTTACCCTGATATGTATTATGATTCTGTAACCTTTCATTCTGTTGATCTACACAAGTCCCTGGACTCAGGACTTCACCAGTTATACACTGATGTCCATCGTAAGGTCCTGGAACTTACCTAAAACAATATACATACAGTATAAGAAATTAGTACTTTTATCTTGGTAGGAAATGTGCCAACATATACGGCAGGCACCTTGAACCTTAGGCGCCATTTATGAGCGCACATTCACCACTTTCATATAATCAGGGGCATTATACACTGAAAAACGACACGAAAAATGGTCTTGACGCACCAAGTTTCATGCATGTCGCTCGAAGTGACACACTGATATGGAAGGAGAGAGGATCTTGCTCGCAAGAGCTTACAATCTGCACAGTCCCATGCCCTTTAGGCTCACAGTATATGAATATAAAAGTGATAAAAAAGCCACCATTAGTCCAATTGGCAACTGTAACCCCGTGCCCAAAGGACCTAAAAATACATCAATTACATCAAATTGACCAGGAAAGGAAAAGGGGGGACTAACCAAGTCTGGAATACTATTTTTTATAACTCTGTGGTGTGCTGCTCTTCTGCTGTTCTTCCTTAGTAATCTTGGCTAAACTGATAAATGGATGCCAGCATTCCCTTTATGAAATGTGTATGTTTCTAGTCGGTCTGCTTTTGTCAGTGCCGATTGGGCAGTTTTGGAATGTGAAGTGACCCGTCTGCCATCGATTGGTAACACCCGGTTTTCAATTCATTCAAAAATTTCTATGAGGGACAACAACACAGGGCATCTAAGACAGATGCACCAGAATTATTATTTCATAGCAATACAAGTATTTGCTAAAAAAAGACATGACAAGAGTAGTGATAGTCTATAAAATCCAAAAATGGCCTTCAGCATATCCAAAAATTGCTCTAACACAGTGTTCCCCAACTCCAGTCCTCAAGACCCACCAACAGGTCATGTTTTCAGGATCTCCCAGAGAATGCACTGACAATAATTAAATCACCTGTGCAATGCTAAGGAAAGCCAGAAAACATGAGCTGTTGGTGGGCCATGAGGGCTGGAGTCGGGGACCCCTGCTCTGACAGGCACGGCTAGGGATATAAGCTATTGTAGCAGAGCTGAGATGTCAGTCATTGCTGTAGATCACCTACATCCTGCACAGGACATTTGAGCCTGTTGCTGCCGTGAAAAGCAAAAACAGCCTGATGGGAAAACTCTTTTAAACATATCAGAAAATAAAATTATTGCTATAAAACCCCATGTACTGAAATATTCACCTGTGTCTGGACTTTAATGGGGGGGAAACTACTGTGGTATTGAAGGGGGTAAGCAATAAAACTATAATCATTGTTGCTATTTTTTTACCCATTGAGAGTTCCTGTTACAAGAATCCCCGCACCTGTCTGCCTGATGGAAAAATATATGCTATAAAGGTCTAAAACCGAACAACTTTGCTGATCGGTACTTTCATTCAACAGGCACTGTGAACAGTAATGAATGTCCAGCCGGTGGGAGCCGCAGGAGGTTGCCTTAATACAGTACATTGTCTCACTGAAATAGAATCCCTGCAATAGCTTCCACAAGGCTCCATGTAGACAATAATTGAATTCTATCTCTGCTGATGGGCAGGCGAGACAAATAATCAACTTGCCGAGTTTTATCCAGCATCAGTTGGGACTTGTCCTTTATTTTAAAGGTAATTTAACACAAAAAAAGTGTATTTAAGCTTGGACAAATATCTCTCTTAAAGGGGTTGTCCACTTTAAACCATCCCTACTTATTAGAAGGGCACCTATTCAATAAACTGATAAGCTGACGTGTCCTCCTGCTGTGATCCTCAGCTGTCACCTGTACAGCTATTGGCTGTGGGTGTACAATTTTCCTGCAGTGCCACCACAGGGGAAATTAAGCAAAACACAGTGCCTGCAAATCAATGGACTGTCTGTGTGATGCAGGACAGGAGGGGAACTCCAGAGAGAGAGGCGCTTTTAGTATCTACTCTTCACTCTGGCCAGGGCAGGAGGATCTTGTGTACTAAGAATTTTCTTATAATGCATTTTGAAATAGATTTCTAAGCCTTTAATTAATAAAAATTCCTAAGTCTTAAATGGGTATTCTCACTACAAAGATCAGCTTTTAACATAAAAGGACAGTTAAATGAAGACTTTTTCTAAATACAATGGTCAATAGATTTGAATTTGATAATGAGATAAGAGCGTTTTTTATGTGCTCTGAATTGCACACAGGTTTCTATGGTTAATTGTATACCAGACGTCGGATTAGCTGAGAGCAGGGAGTGATGTCACCCCACTGAGGCATTGAGATGGAAGGAAACGGATTATATCTAACAAGATTAGCTTTACTAAACAAAAGGTACATGTGCTGTGAGGACTGAAAAACATGGCTTTATCTGTAATCTCAGAGATAACAATCTTCTGCACTATATTAGTAAGGGCTTGCTAGAAGTTGAGTATGATAATCACTGCTGTAGAACCACCTACAGCCTGAGGAGACAGAGTAAGGGCAAAACTGCTAAAGCTCAGTGAAACAGCATGGTGAGAAAACCCATTTAAAGCTTCTGTATTGTTATGTGCAATCAGACATATAATATCTTAATTCCATTAAATTATACTGGCATAAGTCACATTTAAAGTGGTTGTTCCATAATGACAAAGGGCGACATGTATTATTTTTGGTGTTTAGATGCCAATTTTTGTGCGCATTATAATAGTAAAATAATGCGCCTGATTTATGAACCTGCTCTACTGTGGGTCATAAATCAGTCGCATTCTAGCGCAGAAATGACACTTCTGGATCAGGTAAACCACTTTTACAGTGCTCTATCTGTTCCTGCTGTAATGTGCCTGGAATTGCCATACTGAAGCTATAAATCTATAGCTTCGTATGTTTCTAGTGCGCCCCACTTACCGCATACCCCCCTCCCCCCCCAGAATCAGGCGCATTACAAAGTGCCGCAGGAGCTCTGTAAGACGCCTGATATTGGTGTGCGGCAGGTTTAAAACTATTGTGAATGGGGCTGAGCAAGATGTCGGGCTGAAAAGACTTGCCGGAAGGATGCCGCACACCATATGTATGTTAATAAAGATATCCGTGAGTGCTCTAGGTACGGTTGTCAGCCCTTAGTACTCAATATTGAAGACATACCTTAGCACTCCGTAAGTAAAGTGAGAAATTTGGTGTTTATTGAAACATCATTGAAGTGAACATATCTCTAAGATGAAAAGACACCAGACTTCTAGCACAGCCCCGTTCATACATGCCGTCCAAACTGTTTCTGTATTTCCTTCTAGGGTATAGGGTATATAGATTCCATTGCACCTGAGGAATCACTGCATGTGCCCGTGCGAAATGCATTGTACCTTTGTCCTTATTTCCTTTAGGCTTTATATTTTATGTCTTTTAATGACTGTTACTTGCTGAAATTAAAACTGACATCATTTATTTGGGGCGTTCCTATTTTGTCAGTTTCAGCAAAAAACTCTACTTATATTCCGGTTTGCATACCTACTGTTTGAGTGCCACCATAGGTCCATATTATATACCTCATCCAATTCGGATAAAAGAAGGTTCCTGTTCTACTGTCTGATGCACAGCCAGTTTGTGTGAGCAGTTCCCAATCGGGTGCATGGGTCTGTCCATTGGATTATCTTAATGTAAACTTTTATTACTAAAGTCTGGTTCACATAAGTGTCAGAACCTCCACTGCAAATTCCATTAGAAATGCCAAAAAAAAATAGCCCAACACCGCAGTGGAAACACGATGGACCTCATTGTAGTCAACAGGGTCTGTCGGGCACTGTTGAAGTCTGCTATAAAATGGGACTGGTTCCACTTCGGGAGTGGAGGTTCCAATTAGAACCTTCTGCGAAGATGTCAACCAGGTCTAAGTTATGTAGTTGTTTTTTATCAATCTCTCTATATCTTGACCAAGCCGCATCCATTTTTACAAATATTTGGCACCACTGACATTTCATTTATCCTGACCGATAGTGCAGCAAGGCCGTGATGGGCTATAGACTTCTATAGAGCAAACGTAGTCCTAATTGGACTACATATGGCCTATTTAACGAACGTATACTGTTTTTACATAGGACACAAAAGTGTTTTTTTGCATCCTCGTTTGTGGTATCCATCAAAATACTGTATCTTAAAAGATACTGTGACACGGCCATGACAGAACCATTGACTTTTATAGGGCAAACATACTCCAATTAGGACTATGGTTGTATCATAGAAGACTATGCTGCTGCAGTATCCATCGGGATAATATTTAATAGCATCCTGACGGATATCGCGTACGGGGTGCAAAAATGTGATTGTGGCCTATCATGTGTAACCAAGACAGCACTGACTGTCCCCAAATGGTTAATAAATGTAACATTGTAGCAGCGAAAATACTCCAGGAAAAGACACAATTACATTGATACAAGTAGGTCAATGTCTCCATGCTGGATTCCTTCTTTATTATATTTTTTTGGGATGAATTTTTATTTTTTTTTATGTATTTTTTTTCTAGTACAAGCTATGCATATGATTTGCTTTATTACGTTTGGGTCCAATTTGAGTTACACTCAGTCAGTTATCTTTATGCTTCAGCCTGATATAAATGATATGCACTAAGTTATACTTTCAATTACCATTGGTCACTTTTTATTATGATTTATATTTAGTTATAGGGATTCTGTTAGGGGTCACTTGATTATCAGGGAACTGTTGTTTTTTTTATTTTATTTTTACTTTTTTTATTTCACATTTTTCTTTTTTTTTTCTTTTTTGTAACGTGTCCATCACTAATCAGCAGATACGTTTGGGAGACATTGTTATTTTATATGATTTTTTTACATTACAGTTTGTCCAGTAGCCGTAACTTCCATAACAGAGCCGATTACAGCGCATAAAAGCTCTACATTGTGATGTATGTTACTTGCCCATTTATAGTTTGTGACTTAAAACTTCTATGCCCTAAAGTGAAATCTGTGACCCCACCCATCTGCGATGAATGTATTACATGTTGTATGGTTGCAACACTGAGGCCTAACTGCAAACCTCATATACAGAGGGGGAAAAAAAGTATTTAGTCAGCCACCAATTGTGCAAGTTCTTCCACCTAAAAAGATGAGCGAGGCCTGTAATTGACATTATAGGTCGACCTCAACTATGATAGACAAAATGAGAAAACCAATCCCGAAAATCACATTGTCTGATTTGGAAAAAATTTATTGGCAAATTATGGTGGAAAATAGGTATTTGCTCAACAACAAAAGTTCATCTCAATACTTTGTTCTATATCCTTTGTTGGCAATGACAGAGGTCAAACGTTTTCTGTCTTCACAAGGGTGGCACACACTGTTGCTGGTATGCTGGCCCATTCCTCCATGCAGATCTCCTCTAGAGCAGCAATGTTTTGGAGCTGTTGCTGGGCAACACGGACTTTCAACTCCCTGCAAAGTTTTTCTATGGGGTTGAGATCTGGAGTCTGGCTAGGCCACTCCAGGACCTTGAAGTGCTTCTTATGAAGCCACTCCTTCGTTGCCCTGGTGGTGTGTTTGGGATCATTGTCATGCTGACTCTCATAGTTGAGGTCGACCTATGATGTCAATTACAGGCCTCTCTCATCTTTTTTAAGTGGGAGAACTTGCACAATTGGTGGCTGACTAAATAGTTTTTTTCCCCACTGTGGGTATACCCTGTCTTTGATATTCTTAAATTGTGCTGTAATGTACAATATTTCAAGGTTTGAAATATTCTGCTATTACTAGTCTGCTCCATTGATCTTTGCATATTTTAAGTTATTTCTTCCCCTTACATAACCTTAGCAAAGCATCTTTACACAAACAGAAAATAATAGAATATTGAGTTACAGCTGTCTTACCACAATGTCACGAAGGGAAATGATAATTTTAGATTTTTTCTGTATTGTAGGCGCTCTCCAGAGTTTCTGCAACACATTACTTATTTTATAATCCTACGCAAAATGCAATACTATGTTATTAAAATGAAAAACACATTACTGAACAGTATAATGGCCAATTCTGAAACAAACAATTTTTATGCTGAGGTATGAAATATACAAAGACAGCAAAAAACTGAGATACTCAACTCATGTCAGTATATTTCTGGTGATCACATCCAAAGAAGCAACTACAGCTGATACCATTACTGCTAATGATAAAAATAACATACAAACAGTATAAAGTATAAGTTCGTCATAAACATTGTCTTGTATAGGAAAACATTTTCAAAATCTGGTACAAGTATAATCACATCAGGTCGCTGTCATTTACAGAAGCAGCACATTCCTCTCCCGCTGGAGTTACGAGTTCTATGATCGGATTGGATACAGATTGTTCTTTATACCTTTTAACACAAAATATCGATGCCTCTTAAAGGGGTTTTCTAACCACACAGTTTTACTGGGTCACAAGCAGTTTTACTCTCACTCTGTCTCATCCAGCTCTGGATGGTTCTATAGCAGTGATTAGACTACTTAGCTGGTCTGTAAGCAGCTGAGGTTACATTGACTAGTGCATGGGATGTTATCTCTTCAGTAAACACAAGGTACATGTGCTGTGAGGACTGAAAACAATGTCTCATCTGTAAGGGTATGTTCACACTATGTACGCAGTATGCGCTGCAGTACATCGTATGTTTCGGGAGATCGCGCTAATATGCACCTACTCCCACGGTGCGGCAACTCGCTGCCCACAGATATGCATTACTCACGGTGCATATTCGCCGCAAATAATTGACATGTCTCTTATCTCTACACGCGTACAATACGATCGTATTGTACGAGCGGGGAGAGGAAGCGTGATCCATAGTTCTCTATGAGAGCTATGGACTACCACAATTATGGACCACATTTCCCCACGTATTA
This sequence comes from Phyllomedusa bahiana, assembly GCA_025379985.1. Classification (NCBI taxonomy): domain Eukaryota; kingdom Metazoa; phylum Chordata; class Amphibia; order Anura; family Hylidae; genus Phyllomedusa; species Phyllomedusa bahiana. The sequence continues at coordinate 86,047 of JAODAL010012645.1, forward strand.
AGCGCAGTACGCCACGAAATACGCGGCGAAATGCGCCCCAAAATAAGCCATGTGACCATACCATAACAGAGTAATGGTCAGGGAACCAGGTAACGATAAAAACCTGTGTGCACACAGAGTACATAAAATGTCTCTTATCTCATGACTAAAGTAAAATCTATTGACCAATAGAAAAAGTCTTAATTTAACTGTCCTTTTTTGAAAGCTAATCTTTGCAGTGAGAAACACCCTTTGACTATGACCATTGCAAACACAGAACACTCATTCCCATGATCTGACTGGATACAGAGGGGCAGATTTATCAGTACCATCTAAGGGCATGTCCCCACGGCACGGGTTTGCGGTCAGTTTTTCAGACGGTTTGCGGTTTTGCAGGGTAAACGGGCCCTAACTCTTATACAGTATAAAGTGAAACCAGACAGTCTTAATGCGCCACATTTATCATAGTGTTGGTAAATCTGGCACTTATTAGAGCTTTCCAGTCTAACTTTGCATGCTCTGGTTTACTTTAGGCCACTAACTGCGCTGAAAGATTGCTGTACGGGATTGTACACGAAGCCACGCCCCATTTTTACGAAACCACACCCTTTTCCGGTGGACCTTTTTTTGATACAACCACCTTGATAAATGTGTTCTATACTCCTGAGACATTAGGATATTTACTTCATGACCCTGCCTTTGTCATAGATACTGGGTTATCACTGACCTCATCACTTGGTTGAACAGATCAATGTCTGCTGCAAATGCATCACACCCCTCCCCTGCTGCTGTCATCATTCCAGTAAATGGATACCCAGTGCTTTAGACTCATGACACCTTATGATATCAATATTTCATGATCCTGCCACTGTCACATGAAGCCTTGGTTTCTCCACTTATATGAGCAGGTCACTGCTTACTGCATAATCAACACATATTGACATTGCAACACTCTTCTGCTGCTGTCATCAATCCCATGATCTGATGCAGGGTGTTCAGTACATTCCTCCCTTGGTGGAATGAGCATTGTAAATATATTATCTGCCACTTTTTTTTCAATTTTTCACCTTATCCGTGACACTGCAGTATGATAGACAGACATGTCTTCACAGACATGATCACACAAGTGAATAGGTCACTGCCTTCCACAAAATCACCACAAGCCTTCTTGTGCTGAGCTATTCCTTTCTGTATTATGTCCACATTCTGTCTGTAGTTTGCCAGTAGTTGAGAAGCCATAGTTTGGCGCCCACTGTTTTCTCCTATATTTGGTCTCTAGACAACTGTGTGTTTGACCGTTGTTATTTACTTGTGCCTCTACTCCATGATTACCTAACTTAAAGAAGTATTCCCATGTCATTGATTAGCTTTCAACATGTAGGCAAAAGTAAATAAAGTTTATTACCAAATACATTGCTGTTCTGATTTTGCTTCATTTCAAAGTTAAAGCAGTTTGTATCTCCTGCTTGTTTACACTAGCTTTTCTAGTTACCAGCCACCTCCCTCGCTGCTCTAGCAGGGCCTGGAACAGTAATGTCGCTTCTTGCTGTGTCGTATCAGCAGCACAGGAACGTGTTTATCTTTCTTACTGCCAAACTTTGACCCATTAGAACTCAGTAGCATTCTGCCCTTCTGTTAAAACCCCTCCATCATCAATGTCCCTCTAACAGGATCAGCTAGAAATAGCAGAGCTGAAATGTCAGTCACTGCTGTTGAACCATTCAAATACTTGGAAAGAGTATACTGCTCACCTGGATCATGTGACAGACACTCCCTGTGTATGGGTGCATGGACTTGCTTAACCCCTTAACGACTGCCCTCCGACTTTCGACGTTGCTGCAGACAGTGGGGTTTGTGGCGCCCCACGCCACAGCAGTGCTGGGAGTAGGGCTGTACTTCACAGCTCCCGCTCCCCGGCGCTTAACCCTTTGATTCCCGCAGTTTGTGACCGCAGCATAATCAAAGTGCTTTCCCCTGCTCTGTGGGGTGATCGGGGAATGGATGCACAGTCAGCCCTGGGGACATAGAGTAGCCCCAGGGCTGTCTGTGTAAGAGGCTAGCGATCAGGGCAGACTGACACTGATTATAATGTGTTAGCATATATGAATATGCTAATGCATTACTAAGTGTAAAAAAATAAATAAATGTAAAACAGTTCTCCCTTCATGGGATTTAAAAAAAGTAAAAAAACATAAAAAGTGTAGAAAATAAATAAATTATGAAATAAAAAGGAATATTTATTAAAAAATAATTGTGCATACATTACACACACACAAAAAAACTACACATATTAGGTATCAATATGCTGTAATAACCTGTAGAATTAACAAGTTATTAAGTGTGAAATGTGAATGGTGTAAAAAAAAACAATTTAAAAAACAAAAAAAAAATATTTATTTTTTTGAAATTGAAACAAAATTCTGTAATCATTTATAAGTGAGCTTACACTATTCCCCCAAAAAGTACAACTTGTCCCAAATAAAACGAGGCCTCATACAACTGCGTCATTGAAAAAATAAAAAAGTTATAACTGTTGAAACGCAAGAAGGCAAAAACGAAAAAAATGTGCTGGTCATTAAATGCTTTACAGGCGTTCGGCTTAAGGGGTTAAAGGACCTGTAGAGCCAAAATATATAGAATCTTCACGTTTATTTGATATTATTAAAAATAACATAGACCAATGTGCACACATGATAGCGATGTGTTTCGAGCCTAATGCCCTTAGTCTCAGTCCAACGTGCACACAAGATAGCAACCTGTTTTTTGAACACAAAGCCCTTAGTCAACTAAGACCACTAAGGGCAATGTGCTCGAAACGCGTTCCTATCATGTGTGTACGTTGTTCTGAGACTAAGGGCATTAGGCTCGAAACGCGTTCCTATCATGTGTGTACATCGGTCTGGGACTAAAGGCATTAGACTTGAAACGCGTTGCTATCATGTGTGTACATTGGTCTGGGACTAAAGGCATTAGACTTGAAACGCGTTGCTATCATGTGTGTACATTGGTCTGGGACTAAAGGCATTAGACTTGAAACGCGTTGCTATCATGTATCATGAGTACATAGCAGAGCGATGCTGGCTTGCCTCCCACTCAGCCAAGCCAGCATCATTCTGCTCTGTACTGACGAGGGGCAAACAAAACGGCTGTATATAGATGGGTGATGGTGGCTTGGCTAAATATCCCTTTTGCTTTCCAAAGACCTAGTAGGTCAAAAGCAAACTGAGGATTTGTTATATCCAACAGAGGGCGCTTCAGCTTCTCAGCACCTTTCCTATAATGCCTTGTGATATGCACTAGACATGTGGTTACATAACCAGGTGTGAAGTCTCATACAATCCTAACTGTATCAAAGGACAACTAATGCCTCATATATAGGCTTGATGTCAACATCAAAAGATCAAAAGGGAAAATCAGGCAACTCTACAATCATTACCTCTTTGACTTTGGCTCTTTTAGCAGATACTACAAAGTTGCACTTCAGTTATTAAATCTGAATCCTTGTGGCAGTAACAAAAGTCTTCAATTAAGGGCCTGTTGTTGTGTTGAGGAGTCTACAGCCTAAGAACCTTCTCAGATCAGACTCCAAATCCGAATGCAAACTACAAAATAAAACGAGACAAAAAGGCCTAATCACATCGGGGTATTAGCAAATCAAGCTCTTCTCTGGGCTTAGGGATGTCATAACCATTGTTCTCTATAGAGAGATGGAAACTGGAAAAAAATCAGGGCAAAGGGGATTAAGCAGCCGTATAAAGGGCAGTCAGATAGCGACGCAGAATACAATATCAGCTTTAATGATATCAGACATCAGAACAGCTAATCAGACACCAAGCAGATGGGGATGACAAAGGGAGAAACATCAGAGGACTAAGTCAGGAGGTGGACTGCCAAGACATAAGGGATAAATCAAAGGGCTGGAAAAGATGTCAGATACGTTGTAGTAGGGAATCACTTCAAAACAATAAATTATACATCTGAGAATCCTGTGTCTGATCCCAGACAGGTGTCAGAAGTGAGCGCACACTGATGACATATTTCACACCCAAGTCCACACTACCTCTATAGAGCAGCTCAAATGCCTTCATCAAACGAAAGAGTCTAGGGTGATATAGAACAGTGTGACATCTTCCAGAAGCCTGCCAAGAAACCTGTAGAGTATTTCATGCACATCTGGTACCTGCCGGATACTCACTTAACAAGTCTCTAATGGGAACACAAGCGAAAATATTTCTGCACGGGACATTATAGGAGGTGCAGAGATAGCAGTTGCATCCAGGCAGTGTCGGACTGAGGTGCCTAGGGCAAACAGGTGGAGCTGATTCTAGGGGCCCACCAGATGAGCTATTTCTGGGCCCACCAGTGGAGTTCATTTTAGGGGCCCACAGGTAGAGTTGATTCTATGGACCCCCCACCAGTTGAGCTATGTCTGTGCCCACCGGTGGAGATGATTCTAGGGGCCCACCAGTTGAGCTATTTCTGGGCCGACCAGTGGAATTTATTTTAGGGGCCCACAGGTGGAGTTGATTCTAGGGACCCACCAGTTGAGCTGTTTCAGGTGCCCACCGGTGGAGCTGATTCTAGGGGCCCACCAGATGAGCTATTTCTGGGCCCACCGGTGGAGTTGACTCTAGGGGCCCACCAGGTTAGTGTTTGATTCCCTAGGATCGGCCGCACCAGTTTTGCTGTTTCTGTGCCCACCGGTGGAGCTTATTTTAGGGCCCACAACAGTTTGAGCTATTTCTGGGCCGACCTGTGGAACTTTATTTTTAGTGGCTCCTCAGGTGGAGTTGAATTCTAGGTGCCCACCAATTAGCTGTTTCAGGGTCCACCGGTGGAGTTGATTCTAGGGGCCCACTCAGTTGAGCTTTTCATAGGGTCCCGTGTAGTTGATTCTAGGGGCCCCACGTTGACTGTTTCATGGGCCCACCGGTGGAGTTTATTTTAGGGCCCCACTATACAGTTGCTGTCAATGACTGTACATGTCTCCTATGCTCTGCCTCTTGCTTTTTGCCTCTCTTTCTATGCTTTTTTTGCTTCTTCTGAGGATGTATAGGCAGTTTAAAAGAAACTCTAGGTCTACAATGCTCAGGGGCCACCGGGGGTTTCTCCTATTCCCCTGTGGGCTAGTCTGAGCATGCATAAGGGTCTGCCGCATGATAAGCTACCAGTATGACCCATACCCATCCTGATCATAGGGATCTATTTTAGACCCTGATTTTTAGGTTGCAGTACTGAATACATATGATGCTTTTTAATGCACACTTTTTATACTTTTTTATACTTTTGTGACATTGAAAAAATAAAAAAGTTATAACTGTTGAAACGCAAGAAGGCAAAAACAAAAAAAATGTGCTGGTCATTAAATGCTTTACAGGCGTTCGGCTTAAGGGGTTAAAGGACCTGTAGAGCCAAAATATATAGAATCTTCACGTTTATTTGATATTATTAAAAATAACATAGACCAATGTGCACACATGATAGCGATGTGTTTCAAGCCTAATGCCCTTAGTCTCAGTCCAACGTGCACACAAGATAGCAACCTGTTTTTTGAACACAAAGCCCTTAGTCGACTAAGAATATTGAATTGGATCCCCTGATGAAGCGTCTCTATACGGGGAAATGCGTTGGGAAAATTATCTCTGAGTGTAAGCTACGAACAGGGTTAGTCTACTAGGGTGGGGGCGCTCTTTTTAGGGCGGCACCTCCGCTGTATAGGAAGGGCACAACAGGGACTTCTATAGTATTATTGATACCTCATCAAGATAAAAGTAAGAGACGCGGTATCATGAGTAAAGAATTTTTCTTACTTTCGTTGTACTCTTATAAATGCCCATTAAACAAGTCCCATTTGTTTAGCTCAGGGATTGCTTACTATGGTATATTTTTTACATTTGTGTATTTTGGTGTTTATATTCGCCTACTAGGTATTGTCTCTTAATTACAGGTTTTTAGTAGTTTTGTAATTAACAGTTATGTCTTAATCCTTGTGTTTATTCAGTGATTTTTCTTTTCAGAATGGCCCATAGTAGGTGAGGGAGCTTTTTACAGATTATCCATTGGGGCTTTGGAGCTTCAGTTTACATTTCTGAAGTTTTCACATTAAAGAGGTTTCCTTATCAAGGCAAACTGTTAATATATTAAAGCCTGTCCTCCTATTGTTGGATCCCTGGGGATCAGCCTTCTAAAGCCCTTGGTGCTGTTATCATTGGGAATAGATTTGATGGGCCATATAGTTTAAATGAATGGGCAACTTTGTATTATATGGCCAGGAGGTGCAGCTCTCTGCATTGGCTTATAGAAGCAGAGGACTTCTCTCTATTAGGTCTAAATGATCTTAAAAGACATATGGAAAAGGGTTGCCTATTGAGACCTCCCCTTCAGAGGCACATTATCGGCAGGAGAGAAGTTTGCTGTAATGGCCTCCAATTCATCAACTAGTAGATATCTGCTCTTTATAGGGACACTACTTTCAACAGTTTTCTATTCACATATTGACAACCAATATGCGACTATTATATGATTTTTTCTTAATTGTGTGGTCTTTTTTCCGATTTTTTTTTTTTTATTAAAGCTCCCCTATGTACAGTGCTCTCTCTGACTTACCCTGCTTGAGCTCTGATAGCACAGCAGAGAGAGGACTGCTTGCTGAACTTTCTTTCTGGTCAACTTTGGACTGAGAAGTGTAAATATCAACAGCAGTAGCATCTAACTGTAGAGAAACCCCCTCCCCAGTGCAGTAAAATATTACCCTATTTTCCTTTCATGTATTGCAATTGTATATACCCATGTGGAGAGAACAACAGAGCAATCATTATGTCTTTACCTGCTATTTGTAATGAGACTATGTTGAGGTAAATAGCAGCTGAAGTAAAATGAGATTAGTCTGCCCTGCAAAAATGTTCTCTCAAAGCAAAAGAAGGACAACGTGTTACATGTAATTTTTAATTTCATAGGACAGTCAAAATAAAAAAAACATAGAAATTCAAAAAAAAAATAGTTTTCTAGAAATATAGGTTTTAACAAAAATGCTCCTTTTGGATGGCAGTGTCCTTTTATACATTGCATTGTGGTCAGGTATTGGTATATGACACAGACTACACAAAGTAAGAGATTTGTATGATACAGATATAACAAAACTTAACTTGGTGGTGATATCATTGCTTTATGTCTTATCTGTTCTTAGATCACAACAAATGCTATTGAAAAGTACTGGAAAAGTTGATATGACTTTCTAAACCACCATAGTATGGTGTATCAACTGTCTAGTTAATCTTTGCTACATCTTATGACCCTCCTTACACAGGATTGTATGTAAAAAAGATGATGGAAATGCCATGTGGATGAAGTTGTGTCCTAGGAATTCACAATCCAGTGATGGCCATCTACCTCCCTTTTCGAGAGTTGTAAAAGTTTGATCGTCCCGTTCAGTCTCGGCATGCGTCCCGTTCATCCTGGCTGTAGCTGTGAACATTTAGGGCGATATGTCTCATTAGGGCTGAGGCATTTTTTTTTGTTTGGTGTATTTTGTACTAAAAAACTGTTGATGCCCTATTCTCTACATAAATGAGCTGTCGTACACCAAAACTATATGCCAGGCACAACATATATGAATGCGCCTAAAGTAGACACATCAAATAAGCCAGCAATGACATGCTATGCGCCTATATGTTGCTATGCGCCTAGATTAGGGGCAATCATTATACTAAAAAAGGTAGACCAGAAGCCAGATTTTTGAAAGGCTCATTCATTCATATATACACTGATTTAATGCGCCTGAAAACTGTCATGGCGGCGCCTCTTTTCTGACATGTCGCCCTTAACATTCATGTGATAGGTGCAGCCAATCATAGGCCACAATATCATGTGCACATGACCCCTGTGGCCATTGATTGGCTGTAGCTGTAAAGTTTTACAGCCGGGATAAAGGGTCGCATGTTGTGACTGAACGGGAGCATCTGGGAGGTAAGTATGATCCATTTCTTCTTTTTTTATGCACTGACGGACAAAGAAACTTTTACCCTTTTGTTGCTATCTAGAGGAGCTGACGGTGAAAATTAATTTACTGTTATTTTAACATACAGCAGTAATATATTCCGCATCTCGGAACGAATTGTCATCACTTAGGGCAACGTGTATGAACAGGGCTGCGCCAGTTTTTTGTACTTTGAGACATAAAGAATGTATGAACAGGCGTGCTCCAAATGTTGGTGCAATAAGTCCCTTTGTAATGCACCAAAGACACATTTTAATGCACCAAAGATTTGGGCCGTTCTGGGGGCGTCGCACCACATTCAGAGAAGTAGGCACATTTATGATTCTTTGACGCCAAATCTAGGCGCAGAACAGTTAGAACAGCCAGACCAGGGTAAAGATGGTGCCTGAGCCAGAAGTGTGGTATTGGCTCTAAACTGCACCTGTATGTATGACATGTAGAAGAACAGCCAGACCAGGGTAAAGGTGGTGCCTGAGCCAGACTCGTGGTATTGGCTATACATGCCTGTAGTATGACCGC
>JAODAL010012646.1:0-94534 GCA_025379985.1 Phyllomedusa bahiana
ATTTTTAAAAAAACCCGATTTCAAAAAATTTTTAAAAAAAAACCAAAAGGGCATGTGGCCCCAAACCCAATTTTTAAAAGTATTCACTTTATTCCTTTTTGGAAAAAAAAACCTCCCAACATACAGAAAAAAACAATCACAAAAAAAAAGGGATTTCGAGCCAAAAGGTTCTTACTCGAAAACAATTTAAGGGCCTCAACTCGAAATTGCTTTTTAAAAACTAGTTTTGGATAATTTTTTAATGATACTCCCCTTTTTTCTTTGGGGCCCTTTAATTGTTTTTTTGGCCCCAATTTTTTTTCCCCCTTGTAATTTTTAAATTAAATTTTTCATTATCTTCCCACTTCAATAGCTTAAGTTTTCTTTTTAATTACCACCAATGGGGTCCCTTAAAGGAATCCACACGGCATATTTTCCACATTGGAAAAAATCATCTTTTTTTGTGTTTTGCTGTTTTTTTGGACACAGATTTGCCTCATTTGATTGGACTTATCCACATTTTTTCACTTCCCGGGGAAATTTCCCCCTTGCAAAAACCCATCCCGGGTTTAATTGGGGGGACAGCTTTAGGGCCCCTGGGCAGAACCCTGCAGTGGGCCCTTTATCCAAAAAAATGACATCAACTAGGTCTGCCTCTAGCCCCTCCCCCAAGAAACCCCATATTATATGTAAATTATGTTTTGGACATCAGCACCCCCTGCCCCTTTAAAAGACTGATTGGAGGGCGGGGAGCCTTTTGGCCCCCTTTCCCCCTTTTTTTTTTATTTGTTTGCACATCCAAAAAACGGGCCCAACGTAAGAAAAAGCAGGCCCCTAAAAAGGGGAAATCCTGGGTATGTTTTTTTTTTTTCCCTGGGAAAAAGGGCTTTACCCCCCTTGGGCCCCTTTTTTTCCCCCCTTGTGGGGTCCCGGAAACCCTCCCTTTTGTTGTGCCCAAGGGAAAAAGAGGGCCCGGGGGATAACGGACTTGTTTTTCCAAAATTGAAAATTAAAAATTCCCCATCAAAATTAGACTTGTTTATAAAGCTCCCCCCCCGATTTCCATTTTTCCACAACCTTGGTTAAAGGGGCCCCAAGAGTGAAAATTACAGTCAAAGCCCCAATTTCCCCAAAAGATATGGGTCTTTTGTATTTTGGGGAAAAAGACAAATTTTTAAATAAGCAAAAATCCCCAAACCTTTTAAATGGTAAATTTTGGGGGGCGGCCCGGGAATTCCTTAGGTTAGATTTTTTTATTAGCTAGATTTTTAATACCCAACCCAAAAAACTTACTGCCCCCAATCTTCTCGGGGGAGGGGGTGGGTTGGAGCGGGGCCCTTGCCATTTTTTCCCCAAGAACAAATATTTTTCCCCCCTTACATGGTCTCAGGGTTGTTAGCTCTCTCGGTTCCGATGGCGGCTCTCTAAACCAGCCCCCTAGCTTGTCTCATGATGGATGTGCATGAGCTTGCTGTGTAACACTTATTCAGGAGGTCTTTGTGGAAGTATGTCTGGTTATTTCTGCTCACTGCCTCCATATGCCACCATTTAAGCGGGTTTTTTCGTGTTCCCCTCACCAAAACCCTTTTTAGTCTTTTGAAATTTAATTGGTTTTGGGGTTTTACAGGTTTCATGGAAGTTTTGCTGGGTGAATTTTTAATTTAAAAAAAAAAGGGGTTTCTTTCCGGGCCAAACTAAAATTTTATTTTGCTACTTTATTGTATCCATTAATAACCCTGCAAATTTCCGTGCAGGGCTTTATTGCGGTTTTTAGGCTCCACACCCTTAGTCATAGCATATAAAAAGAATTATTAAAATACACATGTATTTTTATCAGTAGCCCAAACCCCCGGCATATTAACCCCAAAAACTGTTTTTTGTTCGTTAGAACAACCCTAATTTCACGTTTTTTTAAAGGGTACAATAAAGGGAAAAAACTATTGGGAAAAATGTAAACTCGGGCCCCAAAAAACAGGGCTCTTAGGTGCCACAGTCTTTTTTACTTTTTTTCCCTTTTACATTTTGAGTTTCCCTTTTCCCTTAAAAGTGTTTTCCCCTCCCTGTACATTGGTCTGGACATACAACTCTTGCTAAAGGGTTTCTTTATCCCCCTGCCATGAAACCAAAATTTCTAGGGGGACAATGCTTTTCAGAGCTCCATGCCAAAGGGTAATGTTAATTTCCATCTTGTGCTGACTTGGAAGCTCAATGCAGCCCTTCCACCATGCTCTGTTTTCAATCAGAACCCAAGCAAGCATGAAAACACCCAAATGGAGACAATTAGGAAGAGTTGGTCATTTCTTTTCTGTAGTATCTGGTATCAGTCGATTTCAACATAGAAAACTAATGACTGGGTAACCATCTGATACCTGGTCCAACCAGTTTATCTCAACCAGCTGTTCTCGTTGATAGAAGGAAATCCAATTATTGTATTGAATTTCTGTAGTTTGCATGTGATAGGATTGATCAGGGATGCGATTATTGTATAGACTATATTGCCTCAATCTAGATTAACAGAAATCGGATAGATTAATATGTCCCCAGAAATCACAGAATATTTGTAAGAAACAGAGTGATTCTACAACACAAACAGGAAATCATCATCCAAATGTATCTCAGCTAACAAACAAACAAAAAACTGTGGTGCCTGGTAAACACCCTATAAAAGAAAGTACATCCCGAGGTTCTGGATTTGGGGATACATGGCTTTCCAAAAGTTTTTAGGCGCCAAATCGCGCCTAGTTTATTAACATGGTTTCCTATTGGAAACCGCGTTAATATTCACATGCCATGGGTCTGGTCGCGACTTTGGGGCCGTGGCCTTGCCGCACGTGTGTGAGAACTCTCCTGTCAATTCTCGACAGGGAGTTCTCAGCGCGGCGGCTGCGCGGTGTTGCCACCGGCGTCGCCGCGGGTGTCGCCGCGGGTGATGCGCGGCTGGCCGCAGCTCGCGGGGCGGTTTGACCCCTGCCTATTAATTTGCATGGGGGCAAACCCTCTCCGCAAGCTGCGCCCCAAGCCACGCCCCACCCACGCCGAGACCACGCCCAACGCCCGTGCCGCAAACCCGCGTCGGTAGACGCCAGTTTGCAGCGGGGGTCGGACGAGGTTTGGTCGCGGGAACCGCGGTTAAAGCTGCGGCCAAACCTGTAGTGTGAACGGGGCCTTAGGATCTTATGTATTTTTGGTGCTAAGTTAAAAAAGTATCATAGGATCCTGAAGAAGTGCGCCACCATGTGTGTCCTTAGAAATGATCTCTGAAAAATACTTCCCCCCAACAATTACATGAGCATTGAGTCTTAAAAAACAGTCGGCAATTGAAAGGTAGACGTATAAGAAGAACTATTGTGTAATTGCTTACATACTTGACCTCATATATTTTAAGGGACAGCTTTTTAACACTTTGCGCTTGTGGTTCGGTTCCTCATCAGTTTTCATGGATGAATAAGTCTGATCTTGCTCTGTAAAAAAAACATTGCTCTCACTAGCCCCAGAAGTGCCGATTGTATTTTGGAATTCTGCAGACTGTATATGATGGGATTTATCATGGGGGTGATGGTGGAAAATACTATATTGAAGACAGAATCCAGAAGATCAGAGTAAGGTGGTATCAGATACTCTGTTAAGCCTGTCCCGAAGTAAATAACGATGACGGTGACATGGGATGAGCAGGTGGAGAAGGCCTTTTTTCGGCTTTCCTGTGTCTTCATCTTGAAAACGATGGAGATAATTTTAAGGTAAGACATAAAAGTGCCCAGCAATGGAATTAACACAAAGAAAAAAACTTCTACACAGTTAACTACAAAAAACATTGGTGAGATTGTGCACGTGATCTTTGTTAGAGACTTAGGATCACAGTAGAACTGCTGGATAATGTTGGAGTGACAGGAGGACATGTTCAAAACTGAGGTTACAAACATTAAAGAGTTTAAGAAGGCGGCCGCCCAAAACCAAGTGGTTATCAGGATGCAATTTCTCAGACTCAGGATACGATGATAATGTAAGGGGATACAGATAGCGACATATCGATCATAAGCCATAACAAATAAAAGAATGTGCTCAGCTGTCGCCACCACAACAAAAAAGTACAATTGGGTATAACAATTATCCCTTATCACTGTACTCGTTTGACTTATGTAATGTATGTAACCCCCTCGAATGTACAGCGCCCTGGAATCAATGGCGCTTTAAAATAAATAATAATAATAATAATAACATTGTGAGAAGAAAACAATGGGATTTCCAGACAATAATATGTGCAGTAACTTGGGAACTGTGACCGATGTATAAAATATGTCCACAATAGATAAATTACAGATAAATAGATACATTGGTTGATGTAACTGAGCTTCCAGGCATATGACTGTGATGATGGAAGAATTAATGAGTAATCCGACCAAATAGATGAAGAAAAAAAGAATGGAAATATATGGATTATTCTTCATCTTCCCGGAAAATGGCAACATATAAAAGTATTTAATTGAAGTTTCATTCTCCATCATTCTAGAATAAAATCAAAATGTATCATAGATTTCAGCATAATTTATCAAATATTGATAAAAATAGAGAGAGAAAAGAGAGCACATAAAACCTAGCCTAGATGATCAACTGGTCATCCATAGTACAACCCCAATTTAAAAAAAAAGTTGGGATGCTCTGTTAAAGGTGTTGTCTGGGACTTACAACAGCTTGTTGGTCTGCTGGGGTCGGATTAGAAATCTCCATGACGTTTCCATTCCAACCTGGTGGCCTGCCTGTACAGCCCAGCTTTATAGTGAACATCCATCATTTACATGCTATGTGCAGCCAATCACAGGCCACAACGCCATATGCATGTAACTGCTGTGGCCTGTGATTAATCACACATAGCACGTGCACCTAATCATACCCCAATGAACCAACAAGCTTTTGTAAATCCCGGACAACCCCTTTAAATGTTAAAAAAGGATGAAATGATTTGGAAATCTCCTATATTTATCTTATATTCACAACAAAACAGACTTTTTTCCATTTCATTTGAAAAAATTAACTCATTTAGAAATTGATGGCAGCAACACATTTAAAAGCAGATGGGACAGGATAAACAAAAAGCTGGAAAAGTAATCAGTACTAAGGCAAAACAAGCTGGAGGATCATATTTCAACTGAAACAAATGACTGTGTATAAAGAGAGCATGTTAGAGAGGTTCACTAATCAGTGAGAAACTTTATAAAACTTTATAAAAATTATGGAACAGACTTGAATATCCCCCCATCTAAAGTACATAATATTAGTGTTGAGCGATTACGTTGGCCATCGACATCGGTCGATGGTCAATAGTCGGCCATCATCGACAAGATAGTCGATAGTCGATGGTAGATTATGATTGATGACCATTAAAGTCTATGGGAGAGCAACAACACCTTCATTCTTACACCCAAACAGGGCTGGAGAAGCTAAATTTAACACCCACAACAGTCAAGGGATAGTGCTCATCTTAGGCACACACTTAGGTTAAAAAAGCCACAAAAAAAAAAATCACACACCTTTCACTACCCTGTTTTGCCCCACAGCTAGCCTTAAAACCCTCATCCCCAAAAATTAAAAAAGTGCCAAAAAAGGCAGTTGATTTGAACCCTCATTGTACTTGAATGGCTTTTGAATACCCCTGTCCTGGAACGCACATGACCCCCAAAACGCAGCCCCCCCAATTTAAAAAGTCCCGGGAAAAAGGAGTTTTTCAACCCCCCTTTTAGTTGAACTGGACTTTAAAACTATATTGCCCTGCCACATATGCCCCTTAAAACCCGTCTACCCACAGATTAAAAAGTGCTGGGAAAAAGGGTCTTTCAACCCCCATTTTAGTTTCATGGAATTGACCATCCCTGTCCTGGGCCACAGCATGACCCAAAACTGCTGCCCCCAGATTAAAAAGTCCCGGGAAAAGGAGTTTTTCAACCCCCCACCATTTTTTTTTCCACGGGACATTACGTCCTTGTCCTGGGTAGCGCTTGCCCCCCCGAATGAGTGGGGACCAAATTTAGTTCACTTGGAAATACTGGTGGTTAACGCCCTGTTACCCCGGTGCCCTTTTTCTTGGCTTCTTTTTCTCATTTACTAAATTGCGGAGGAAATTGCTCTTACTTTGTTCCTGTCCGTGCCCCAAATTTTCCATGTCCCCTGAAAAACCTACATTTCAAGTTTTCTGCCCTTTCCCTTGAACAATTCAGAGGAAATTTTTACCAACTATTTTGTACATGCAAGTTTTTTAGTTTTAATTCTAGAAAACACTTTTTAAAATAGGATGGAATCCCCCCATGTCTTTTTTTTCTTTTTTTTTTAATTGTATTAAAGGTTTGTCTAAATACAGGGATTGAAGCTATGTTAAAGATTTTGCAAAAACAATCATTTTGCAATATGTGCCCTTAAAACAGGCCCTACCTATTCTTTTTCTGACAGCCCCATCACCCTTGACCACTCTTGAAAATTTTGGGAAGAACAAATGTCTGTTAAACAACTTTTTTTTTATAATGGGACCTGTAGTATAGCTGCATGCCCACGCAAAACCCCCAAAAATTCAAAACGACCCATGAGCCACTTTGACAATTGTGAAGAACAAAGTCTTTTTAAAAAACAACATTTTTTTATAATAGGCCCTGTAGTATAGCGCTTTTCAAACAAATCCCCCAAAATTTAAAAAGCATGCCCCTTGACCCCTTTTTGGGAAAATTTGGAAGAACAAATGTCTGTTAGAAACAACATTTTTTTAAAAAAAGGACCTTAGTATTGTGCATTTCAAAGCAGCAGCCCAAAAAAAATTATAAAAATGATTCTCACCCACTTTTAAAAAAATTGTAGGGAAAAATCCCACTTAGAACCACTTTTATGTTCCAAAGGGCCCATGATTATTGCTGTATCTCACAGCAACTGACCCCAAAAAAAAATTATAAAAGATTTCTCAGCCATATTAAAATTTTGAGGGAAAATGCCATTTAAAAGCCACTTTTCTGTTCCAAAGGCCATGTATTTGCGTATCTCACGCACATGCCCCAAAAAATTATAAATATGACTTCTCGCCATTTAAAAATTTGAGGGAAAAATGCCACAAAAAAACCCACATTTCTTTTCCAAAGCCAAAATTTTATAGCTGTATCTCAAGCAACATGACCTAAAAACCCATTGACAATGCGAAAACTTCTAAGATAAAGTGAGAAAATGGAATGGGTGTTGTCATAAAACCTTGCTGTTTTTTACATCCCCACAGCAAAACCAGCAAAATGAACGTTGGGAAAAGAAAAAAAAAATTTGCGGGAAAAAATGATCTTTTAAAAAAACATTTTTAAAAGAGGACCATTTCGTTTAAAGGGGAATGTGAAGAAAACCCGGGCAACTAATCGGTGACCTCGGCAATTGGGCCAAATCATAGAGATCCAGCCGATTCATCTTGATGAAAGTCAAAACGATCCACATTTTTTGGGGAAAGCCAGATGCTTTTTTGTTGTAAGACTCCTCCAGCTTGTGAAGGCGAACGATATACGCTGGCTGTGGGCAGGAAACACCTCATGACGGGCGAGCGAGTGGGGCCTTCGCCCATTTGGATACCCAGAAGCTATGGGGTCCGGAAACATACAAAAACATGGGTTTTTGAGAGCAGATGTCGTGCACCATAAACTTAAGCTGGTCCTGGGGTTTTGGGATGTGTGCCCTCATTGCATGCTTTGGTGAGGGAAAATAAAGAGGGGCCAAGGGGTCACCCATTAGGCTTCCCACCTTGCCTGTGCTGCCGCTACGGCTATTTGGCCCCTACTGCGTCACGTCGCTGAGTTTTTTCCACCGTGACTTTTGGGGAAACGTAAAGCAGACCAACAGATTTCCATTGACAATCAGCAAGGTCTCCATTTCCTGAATTTTACTCTCATTTGGGTGGGGGAAGGAAAGTGCTGAGTTTTGTTTTGTACCGGGACCAAGGGGGGGCCCCCAGTAACTGTTGTTCTTTTTGATGGCCTTAATGCGAGGTCATTTTTGGGGGAAATGGAGCTCCAAACTAATGGGGAAATGGACCCCCCTTGTTTCCCCAACCTCTGGTTGAGGGGCACTACAAACTGATTTTCCCCTCATTTTCCTCCTCCGCCTCAAATTCCGCCACCTCTTTCCAAGGCAGGACGTGGGTAATTTGGTGCCCTAGGAATACCTCCCTCCTCCTCCGTTCCCTCCGGCACAGTTTAAACACACCCCTACTTGCCTGAGTATGCACCCTGAGAGCTGTCGCCACCT
Source organism: Phyllomedusa bahiana (assembly GCA_025379985.1). NCBI lineage: Eukaryota > Metazoa > Chordata > Amphibia > Anura > Hylidae > Phyllomedusa > Phyllomedusa bahiana. Next base: position 8,233 of record JAODAL010012646.1, read on the forward strand.
TGCACTACTCGGGACCCCGAACCACCCTAATGAAGCCCGATAAAATTGTAAAACTGTCGGGCCTTGGGGTTTTGATGGAGAGAAAGGCTCCGTGTCCCATCTGGTCCGTCTCCTCCTCCGTCGGGGGCGGGACCTTTGTTTCAAGTGTAAAAACGATCTTTCCCAGAACTAAATCCCACAATGTCATGCTGAAAAGGGGCATTGTCCGCACTGACCTTTTTTGGGGGCTTCTTAAAATGGCAAGGAGGGTGCAGACTTTTTCACCTCCCTCCACCTCGTGGCTCAACCCCCCCCAAAGGGTCCGCACTGCGCTTGTCAGGCCATGTGTCATTTGTACTGCGTAAGGCTTGCGCTGCTGCCACAATCGCTGGAGCATGTGGAGGGGGGAATTCCAGGTTTGCCACTCAACAATGAGACTTTGACGGGGAGGCCGAGCTGACGCTGCAAGCGCCAGGCGGGACAAAGCAGGGTGCGAACGGCGGAAGTGCGAATTTAATTTTCGTGCCTTCCTCAGCGGGGCAGTCCAGACACAGGTAGCTCTTTAAAAAATTTCTGGACGACAAGGTTCAAGACATGTGCCCCGGAAAAGGGGGTTTCTCCAGTACCGATCTAAGGGGGGCCACAATTTCGCCGTTTCGCCACCCCTTTCCGGGACAAGGTTCTTTTCACCCACCAGCGCCGGTCTCGTTGCGGAAGCCCTCCACAGTCCTGACCCGGTTGGACAGTCTCCAAAAGATTATTTCAACACGGCCTGGTTTTTCTCTGGGGACGGATGCCCCCCGAGGGCCTTGGTGAAAAAACCCGCACCCCTCCCTGCGGTTTTGAAGAGCGGCGCCCAGCCCGAGAGCCCCCGCCCCCCAAACATCCACCCAGCTCACCCGTGAGCTGTCACAGAGATAAGCGCCTTGGCCCTGCTTACATCCATTGTCGGGTCAGATTACTTTTCGGCCACAGATCAGACAACGCGCTTGAAATTTTAGATGAACGTGCTGGGCCGGGGAGGGGCTGCTTTTCTGGCAAAGAAAAACCCCGCTCAGATCTGTATTGGGGAGGCAAGGCCCTACATGGTGGGAACCCCTCTGGTCCACCAGACGGAAAGGAACTTTCCAAGGCCAAAAGCCTGGCAATGCCACATTCAGGCTTTTGGCTTCGGGGTGGTTTGGGGTTAAAAGGTTTTTCTGCCCCAAACCTGGGAAGACAGAAGGCTGGCTGTTTAAATGGCCGCTGTTTTGGGGTGAGGTCGTCAAACTGGCGGGAAGGAGAAGGGGTAGGATGGGTCTCGGGTGGTGCTGGGGACTCGGGCGACGGGGGATAAGCGGGGGCTGTCCCTGATCATGCTCTGAGAGACATGGGGACTGAGGAACGCTTGGTGGGGCGGAGAGGGGCAGAGACAGGGGTGTGACGTGGTTGGGGGCCCACGCGGTTTTAGCCTTTTTTGGCCAAGGTTTTCCTCCATTTTTAAACCCTCATTCGCTGCATGTGACTGACATTTGGTGGGGTTAAACCCCCCTAAGGTTCTTTCCTCTACTTATCGTTTACGGGGAAAGGCGGCATATGACATCGCTGGGGGAAAATTAGAGGCTTGCTAAAAAAGGGCCGGCTTGGGCCTTTTTTGACGGGGATAAGCGAGGGGTGGGGTTTTTTCCTGACGGGCTGGGGGAAACATATCAGGGCTTCGCGACCGCCCTCTCCCTTTTTTAGGCGGAACCCTTTTCGACACTACCCCCCCTCGTATTCCTCCTCGCCAGTGATGAAGCCCGCAAGCAAATTCTGCGAAAAGACCACGTTGAATCCCCAAGTCGTCTCATATCTCAACAAGGGGACTTTGCGCCTGCATTCTGCATTCAGGAGCCCGCGGGCTACAACAAGAGGGGCGCAAGGCGTTGCCCCCCCCCCCACCGCCCAGGGTTTTTACCCCATTGACCCCTTCCTTTTCCTCCTCTAGGCATCAGAAATGGGGCCAGAGCAGAGAAAACATCCTCTTTTGTCCCTTGTCTTTTAACATGCTTTGACCCCCCCCGCATTTTTGTCATCAAAAAGGTCTTTTAGAAAATGGGTTACCACAGTGGTGGGGGAAACGAGTTAATTTTGGGCTGCTTCATGTTGGACGGATCGGGGATGCGATGACGCATTTTGTGGCGGACTGGGAGGGCAAGGAGGTAAGACTGCTGGATGCGGTTTTCATTAACCACTGAAGGACAGATTGGCGACGCTGTTCGTTACTGAGAATCACAGGGCCCCCGACCCCCGCGATGACAGGCCGACGGTCCGCAATGACGATCCGTGGCAGCGTGTTGCGCCAGCACTGGAAGGGGGCACCTTCTCTCGTACCCACCCTCCAGTCCCACCCCCCCCTTTTCTCGCTTACCACCTGAATTTCGCTCCCTTTTTAGAAAAATAAAAAAAATTTTGGTATGGAAGATTTTGGGAAAATCTCTTATTTAAAAAAATCAAAACACAGCTATTCTCAAATCCCTCAAATCAAAACAAAATTGCTGGATTTAAATTTAATGCAAAGTAGACTATCAACAAAATGGCCTGCGCCAAAGTGAAAAAAAAAAGTATCTGAAATTATTGGATAATAAAAGGGTTTTTTGGCACCTATCAATTCACCGTGGTGACTACAAAATTGCTGTATTCAAAATTTTACTGCAAAGTATCTATCAAAAAGTCCTGCGCCAAAATGAAAAAACACGTATCTGAAATTTATTCGGATAATTTTAAGGTATTTTTGGGACCTTTTAATTTACCTTGGTGACACAAAATTGCAGATTCACATTTAAGTGCAAGGTGCCTCAATGAACAAAGCTGTAGGCGCCAAGTCAAAAACACGTATCTCTAATTATTCGGGAAAAAAAGGATTTTTGGGACCTATCAATTCATTTTTGGGTAACTACACAATTGCTGGATTCAAATTTAACAGCAAGGTGGCTCTATCAAAAAATCTGGGCGGGGGCAAAGTGCAAAAAACATGTACTTAATTTATTCGAAAAAAAGGGATTTTTTGGGACCCCTTTAAATTTACCCGTGGTGCTACAAAATTTCTGGTTCATTTTAAAGTGCAAGGTGCCTCATAAAAAAAGCTGTGTGCGCCCAAAATGAAAAAACACGTATCTGAAATGTATTCGATAATAAAAGGTATGTTTTGGGACCTATCAACCTTCTGACTACAAAATTGTGGATTCTAATTTTAAATGCAAGGGGGCTATATCAAAAAAAGCGGAATGGGCAAAATTTAAAATTAACACCTATCTGAAATTATACTGTAAAAAAAGGGAGTTTTACACCTAACAAAGAGACCCGCAGTTTCTAGAAAAGATTTACCTAAAAAGTTCAGGGTGCCCAATACCCGGAAAAATTTAAAAAAAAACGTTAATAAAAAAGCTATTGCAGTGCCATGTCTACACTAATCTTGGTGAACTTTTTCCAGTATTTTTTTATAGAGCTTGTCTTGTTCGCCCGCGGGGGCCCCCCCTTTGCTCCCCCCCCCGGGCTTTTCAGCGGGGATGCTCCTTTTAAAATTCTCTACCTAACTACATAAAAACTTCCCAATCCTAACTAACTAATTGTAAAAAATAAAAGCAACAGTAGAGCTTTCTCTGTAAAAATAGATTAATTTCGCGAGCTGTTTGAACAAGCAAGCGCACGTCCTAGCTCTGAACCTGAAAACTGAGGGGGAACGGAAAGTGTTCTATGTAAAACGAGGTCATGTATTTTTTTTCCCGCCAATGCAACTATACACATCCCCGTTATGAGTCGCACACCCATCTCACCCGCTCTATTCTTTAAACTGATTTCTGGCCGCCAAAATGACAGGAAGCGCCGAAATGGCGCGATCTTAAAAGATTTGCCAGATTTTTAAACCAAATTTTCGCATGTTTAAAAAATTCGATCAACATAAAAAAATGTGCCGATTTCAAATTTTGGGGCATATAAGCTCAACACTACATAATATCACCAAAAGGTTCAGAGAATCTTTAGGCCAATAGGGACAAGTCCGACAATATTGGATGCTCATAGTTTATGGACCATAAGGCGGCATGATTTGGTCATGCAAATCACTGCATGTGCTTAGGAACACTTCCAGACATCACACACAGTTCACAATGACCATCTATAAATTATTATTATTCTTTATTTTAAAGCCCCATTAATTCCAGGGCACTGTACATTCGACAGGGTAATAAAAGATATGTAAGACAAAGTACAGTGACAATGATAAATGATGAACAACGGTAAGGGGAGAGGACCCATTTCCCCAAAGATTTAATTCCAGGGGGGGGAAAAGAGACAAAGGTGAGAGGCAGCCATTTTTTGTGGAGGATGTGGGAGCAGCGGGTTTTTGTAGGTTGTAGTTACCTAAAAGATGATTTTTTTCGGGTTTGCTTTTGAGGTGGGGGTGGGGGGAGTGAGGAAATGAGTTCCAATATGGGGGAAACGGGAGAAGCTTGGACGGTTGTGTGGGGAGCTGACAAGGGAGAGAGAGAAGACGGTCCCCTGTAGGAGCGGGGGATTTTTTTTGAGGTGGAGATACTAAGATTAAGGCAGGGATGTATGGAGAGGAGAGGTTATGGAGAGCCTTGTAGGTCATGTTAGCAACTTGAACTGAATTCGATGGGCAATGGGTAGGCAGTAAAGGGATTGGCAGAGGGGAGAGGCAGAAGAGTAGCGAGGAGAGAGGTGGGTAAGACAGCAACAGAGTTGAGGACGGTTTGAAGGGGAGCAGCAGTGCTAGACAGGAGGCCGCAGAGACGGATATTGCAGTAGTATAGGCAGGAGATGACAAAGGCATGGACTCGGAGTTTTGTAATACTGAAGTTAAGAAATGAGTGGATTTGAGAGATATTTTTCAGGTGGAGGCAGCAGGCAGAGGTAAGAGTTTTAATGTGGGGTTAGAAGGACGGAGATGAGTCAAAGATTATCCCAAGGCAGCAGACTTCCAGCACTGGTGAAAGTGTAGAGTCATTGACTTTGATAGGTAGATCAGATTGGGGGATGGTGGAAAGATGATAAATTCAGTTTTCTCCACATTCAATTTTAGGAGACGGGAGGAGAAGAAGGATGCTATGGATGATAGACAAATGCAAGTTAAAGCTCTATCGTGCAATAAAGAAGCCATATGTTAGCATATATCAACACAATCCAGAGACATTGCTTTCTTATCTGGGCCAAAGGTCATTTACAATGGAATAATGCAAGATGGAACCAGTTCTGTGGTCAGATGAATCAAAATTTGAGATTCTTTTTGAAAACCATTGACGTTGTGTACTATAATTTGTTATTAGCGCACAGTTCCTGCATCTCTGATGGTATGGGGAGGCATTATTGCATATGTCATGGGCAGGTTACACATCCTGAAAGGCCCTATTAATGCTGAGAAGTATGTAGAGGTTATGGAGCAACATAAGCTTCCTACAGAAAATTTCTGTATCAGGATAGGCCTTGCATATTTTAGAAAGGCAATGCTAAACCACATCCATTCCAACAGCATGGCTTCCTGAAGAAGACTCCAGTTGCTGAACTAGTTGCCTGCTGTCCTGATCTGTAATCAATAGAAAACATTATGGCACATTATGAAACAAAATATCCAACAAAGAAAACCAAGAACTGTTTAGCAGTGAGAATCCCATACCAGACATGAACAGAACAATGTTTATTTCCAAAACCTCGAGCACTTGGTCTCCTCACTTCCCAGATGTTTACAGACTGTTGTTAGAAGAAGAAGGGATAGTATGCAATTGTGGGCATGGCCTTGGCCCAACTTTTTTTGAGCCAGTTGCTTCCATCAATTTCAAAATAGGTTAAGTTTGTCCAATGAAATGGAAAAGTGTATTTCTATGTTAAGAAATTTCCAAATCACTGCATTCTTGTTTTCTTAAAATTTTACACATTGTCCCAACTTTTTGGATTTGGAGTTTGGTCTCAAATAAATTATCTATGGGTACAGTGCTATGTGGGCGATGGGATAATTGAGAAAAGCATCACCTGCCTGTCAAGGCTGTACATGACTGAATGGCAATGAAGGATGAAAATTAAACTGATGAAGATGCTATCAAATGAGCTGTTATTTCCAGGACATTTCTTAAGAAGTATTGGAACAGGATCAAGAACACCAAAAAAGCACCTGCTCTAAATGACCTGCGGATTCTATGCTCTTCCTTGGGACTTACCTTCTGGTATAAAAAGTTTTTTTCCATGGATACCCTGGTTGTGGAACATCTAAGAACACTGCTTCAAAGCACCACAAGTTTGTCCTTATCACCTGCAAAACATTGTCCAACATCTTACGGCAATCAGCGCCACCATGGTTCACCAATCATTGTTAGTAACAATGCACAAGATGATAGCCTCACTGCTGAACTTATTCAGACACATTGAAGATATTCACAGCAGAATGGAAAGGAACCAACTCAACACACACAGGTGCACATATCCAAAGATCCTTTAACGTCATGTGTAATGTCTCCAACAAAAATGCTCAGACCAGCACCTATTAAATAGTAAAAGCAGCAGACTTTATTTCTAATTCATAGTAAAAAAAAATCCAAACTTCAAAGTAATCTCTAATGTGTTTCAGACTGCAGCGAGTCTTTAATCATAGCTAAGATATATAAAGCTGTGTTTCCATCAAACACACTAATGGAATATCGGTAGAACATGCCATTAGAATGTGATAGGTGCCTGTACTTGAAAATTCCATTGAAATTATTGTGAGTGCTACGACCATCTATTTGTTCAAAACCAAGACTTTCTGGGATCCTCACCGATCACATACAGTCTAGTGGTCAAGTCTTGCACATGGAGAACAGATTGGACATTTTTTACTATGAATTACTTTTTTTTTTTTTTTAAAGGAACTTTGAAAGTTCTGTTGCATCTTTTTGGTTAACATTGATGGACAATAAAATAAAAAATTCAACAGCGGGAAACAATCACATATTTGTGTCTTTAGATGGGTTGTCTCACCTGCCTTAAACAACATCTGATCTTAGCTTTGATGAGGATATAGAAGTGGTTACCCAAACCAAAGAAACTCTTTCCATCATTACAGCCTCTTGTGTTGAGTGTCCCATTCTGACCCAGCTACGACAATTTTTAACAAGAAGACCTCATGCGGGTAAAACTCTGGATTCAGCTCTGTACAAAATAAACCTACCCTCCAAGATGGATGTGTTGTATGGACATGTTGTCCAAGCACACTATATCCGGTATGGACAGGACAACCACCAAGGTACGTGATCAAAACTTTATTAAAATCAGTTGTAAATTTTTAGGTATTAATTTTAGGCTCACTTTACTTCAATACCTTTTTGACTATTACAACAATATCTTCACATGACTTTACTGCTGAAGTAAAAGTCGGTTTTACTCTCAACTCAATGTATTGGTTTTAATGTATAAATTACATTTGTGCTCTACAGTTAAAAATGATTTTAAAAAAAGAATTATAAAACTAAAAAAACACGGGGACTAAACACCCTTTTTCTTAAGAAATGAAAAAGGTTTTGGGTGAAAACCCTGGTTCAAAACAAATTATTTTTTTACCAAAAGGGTGATTAAATAATGCGTGATGGTTCTTAAAGTGTAAAATACAATTTTCAGTGTTTCCCTTTACCGAACAAAAATCCAAATTTCCCTTTAATGTAAAATTTTTTCAATGGAGCGGGGGGGAGCAAATGGGGGAATTTTTTAAATGTTTAAACCCAATTTTTGGTCTAATTTGATTGTATTTTTAATAATTACCCTTGGGGAAAAGGGGATTTTTTATGTTTTCCATCACCATTTTTTTCTGGGAAATTTAGGGGGAACATAGCAAAAATTTAAACTGGAGGGCTGCCGTTAGGGCAACATAGTTTAGTATTTGGGGGCCAAATTATGGGGCTCAAAGCAAACATAAAATAAGGGAAGGCGCTGCTACTGGCCCACCCCCCTTCTTGTTGCATTTGTTTAGAAAGACAAGTTATTCTTTTTGGGGCAATTTTGCCCCGCCCCGAAAGAAACATTTTGAAAAACCTTGGGGGACTGGATAACCATTAGCTCTTTGCCCCATCAACCACTGTAGGCTGCAGGGCATTTTAGGCTATAGGATGTCAGGAGGGCTGTCTCCACAAATACTTTTTAAAAAGACCCCTTAATCCCCAATTTGGATTAAATTAGCCCCAAGATAGATTCCAGTTTTGACATAAACTGCAGACCCCTTTTTGGCCCCTTAAGCAATTTGGGAAATGGAGTAATTCTTTTTTGGGAAGGCAAAGGGTTTTGGTAAAAACCCAAAAGTGTTTTTTTTTCAAAAACTAATCCATCACTTCTAAAATAAGGTGCCATTCCCTTTCCTTCAGCCCCAAACCCGGTTGGAGTCACACCCCGCTGAAACAAAACTTCCCGCCCCCCATTTTTAAACCAACAATTTTGCTCCCCAAAACCGATGACCGTTAAAAAGGGGGAGTTCTTTATACCCCGGGAGTATGCCCCTTTTAAAACCCAATCAGAAATAATTTTGGAATTTTAAAGGGTCGGGTTTGATTGTCTTTCCTTCTACTCAATGAAATCACCCCTAGTTCCTTCATCATTTGTACGGCCGACGTAGCAGGTGTTTTGGGCTAAACCCCAAATGCACCCTTTAAGAACGCAAACCCCATTCGGGTAACAAAAGAATTTCTTCCCCTGTTTTTCTTTGCAATGTCAGCTGCCATTACCCCGTCAAATTTCCCAAAATTGGGAAAAAAACCAAAGCCCCCTTTCAAAAGGCTCCCAGGACTCTTTGATATCGGGTAATGGATATACATCCCAGATGGTGCAAGTGTTAAGGCATCTGTAGTTGACACAGCACCTCAAGGCTCCATCCTTCTTCTTTACCATGACAATGGGTGAGGCCCAAAGACTCTGACTTGGACGAATGACACACTGTTCTTGCATTCGTTTCAGCACAGTCTTTACCTCCTGGTCTGAGGAGAAAGGTATAGTGCAGTAGTTTCCCAAAAAGGGGGAAACATCCCCGGGCACGGGATGGGTGTTAAAATTTTGTTTTTGTGAGCCCAAAATCTTTTCCCAGGGGTTGGGAGAAAGGGCTTGGCATGCTGCTTCAGTATCAGGTGCAGCCTCTTCTGGTCATCCAGGGTCAACTGATGGTGAGTGTCTGTAACAGCTGATCCAATACAGGTTTTTTTTTTTAAAGGGATTTCCCCTGATTTTAGCTGTAACTATTGATCCCAGGGGGACATGGACCTACCCGGGTGGGCTCTTCAGGGAGTTGCATTTCCTGCAAAGGGTGTATATCCTTTTTCCAATCACGGGGCTACAAAATCACATCACAGATGTTGACGTTCATCACCCGCACAAATTCTCTGCCCTCTTGTACTTTATACAAAGTACACTCCACCACTACCATTTGTAATACTGGCATTAGTAGCATGGTGAGTCCCTGGTAAGGGAAGGAGTACTTTGTGCCTAGCAGGCACCTGGACCAGACAAGATGGAGAAACATGTACACTTTCTAGAGGACCAGTAGCTTCCTTTAGCTATGCCTGCATCGGACAACATTTAAAGGCCTGCTGTAGGGTGGATCAGGCAGGGATTTCTTCATTTTATACTTTCATTAGTTAAACTTTTGGGGGGCCCAAAAACCTTTTTTTATTTAAATTTCCCCTTTTTTATAATGGAAAATTTCAATGCTTCTTGGGATAATCCCCATGTTTAAAGGGCTGATTAAACCCTTTTCCCTAACCGGGACAAATGGGGACAAATTTATTTGGGAAATGTGCCATATAAGTCTCAGTAAAGTCACTTGAGAACCCATATTGATTAGTCTCTTTATCTCCCTCTCCATTAATTTTCACACTAACAAATAAAATTTTACCCACAATACTCAACTCATGAGCCATGGGACGAGAGTAAGGGCGCTCCCTGCGGGTTCCCAAAAATTTAAATTTTCCCGGGGAAAAAACTTCCTAGGCCCTGATGTTTTAAAAGTGCCTGGACCCGGGGGTTTTTCTTTTTTTCCATAATCCCAATGACGAAAGGGGGGGCCCCTGGGGGGTTTTAAAATCCTGGAAAAAATTTTCCCGGTTTAAGTGACAGGTTTTCCCCGGTTTTTTAAAAATTGTACTTGGTCACTCATTTGCTCTGATTGTTTCAATATTCCCTTTTCCCCTCTTTTTTTTGGCGGGCCCCCCCAAAAAATGTTTAAATGAAAATCCAAGGCAATTTTTAAATGACTGGTGCAAAAAAAGCAGGGAAATCGGTTTTTCCAGGGGGCCCCTGGGTACCTTTCTTTTCCCCGAGTAATAGCTTTCATCTGTACCTAGTTTAGGGAAAGTTAAGGGTCCCCTTTAAAAAACCCCCAAAACTTTTCCCCAATTTTTAAAACCTTTTTTGTAGATGCTCTAATCAGGCAAATGAACGGGGGATTTCTTTATCTTCTTTGAATGTGTGCTTACAGTACATTTTTTCAAGCCCTTTTTTTCCCCGGGTTTCCCCGGGGAAAAATTTTAACCACGGGGCCCCAGGGGTTTGGGCCTTTAAACTGGGTCCCGGTTTTGGTGGCGGCATGTTCAAAACGGGGTGGGAGTGGGAAAAACATGCAAAAACTTATTTAAAATTTGGACTTACAGCATTGCCATTGTACATTCTACACAAATACTAGATTAATCGGATTAGAACATCTATATAACACTGGGGGGAGGGGAGGGAATTATCTTTTAAAAAGGGAAAAAAAAACTAAACCCCCAAGAGAGATAAAAAAGAGAGAAAAGATAGTTTGGGGATTTTGTTTATTGTAAAAACTCAAGTATGAGCCGAGTTTTTAGCACATTTTTTGTCCTTGGCTTATACACGAGTCAGCCGTCGTGTCCGGGCGCCGCCATGGCCCGGGCGCCAGCGGCGATCTCTTTAGCTGTATGCGCCTCTTCTGGGAGTATATACGGTACATAAGCACATTTTATGGCATCTTTGGTGCCTTATCTTGAATGATTGCAAGTGTAGTATGCTAGGGAATTACAAGTGTTAGCAAGTCACACTAACCATACTTTACAATACGGCACTGTATGTGTGTGTGTGTATATATATATATATATATATATATATATATAGCTGTGATTGTGTGTGTAAATATTACTGTAGCCCCCCACCCCTCTAAAAAGTGTAGCTTTCACCGCTCGTCTTCCTCCTCTGTGGTGCAAGCTGAATCAGGTCCTATCAGCTCCTTTAGCTTTTTGAAGATATTGGAGGTTTAAATAACCCTCCAGTGTAACAGAGCTGTTTTTAGGGGTGGGGTTCGTGACCACCTATAAAGCCCATCCCCCATTCCATGCACTCATTCGCCTTCCAGACCACCCCAGGAAATAGCCCTGAGTCCAGTATGGCATCACTTCTGGTCAACGTCAATTAAGTTAGTTTTGTTGTCTGTATGTGATGCAACATCCGAAGAATATCAGGCCCCACCAGGAGCGATGAGATCACAATAGACCGGAAGTGAGGCCCCACCAGGAGTGATAAGTACACATCAGACTGGAAGTGAGACCCCACCATGAGCAATAAGGTCACATCAGACTGGAAGTGATGCCATACCGGGAGCGATGAGATCACATCACACTGGAAGTGAGGCCACACCGGCATCGATGAGATAACATCAGACTGAAAGTGAGACCCCACCGGGAGCAATAAGGTCACATCAGACTGAAAATTAGGCCACACTGGGAGCGATGAGTTCACATCAGACTGGAAGTGAAGCCCCACCGGGAGCAATAAGGTCACATCAGACTGAAAATTAGGCCACACTGGGAGCGATGAGTTCACATCAGACTGGAAGTGAAGCCCCACCGGGAGCAATAAGGTCACAACAGACTGAAAATTAGGCCACACTGGGAGCGATGAGTACACATCAGACTGGAAGTGAGGCCCCACCAGGAGCAAAGAGGGAGCATAGGGACCAGGGACATAGGAGAATGGCAAATATATCCATGAAAGCCAGTAAAGAGCCCTAACTCTAAACCCAGTTTAGGGCTAGGGTTAGGGACATTAAAAGGGTTAGGATTTCAAAAAAAATTCAGGTTCTAGAAGTCCCAAAGACACATTTTTTTGCAGATTTGAAGGAACCATTTTTTAACTGAAGATATTTCTATTTGAGCAAAACTAATAGTTAATCATAGATTAAAGTATCATACACTTGACTATGCACCTATGTACAATGATAGGGCTTCCAAATAAGTGCATGGGGCCTCTACGTTACCTCTCTCTGTCTAGAAACAGACATAAGAAAAAAAAATTGTCTGCCATATTCTGTATTTATCTTATAGAAATAAACTGAGCCTCCTCTGTTAGATCCATTGCTTTTCTACATAAACAATTGTCATAGAGCATATGGGCTTAGTCCTTTGCACTGAACTCTAGAACTTGGTTTCAAAAAACAATTTTTCATAGTAGTTAAAACTAAAGCTTAGATCTTGGAAAAACATTATGCCAAGACCCAAGAGTAAGTTATGAGTTGTGTGATGGGATAATATCTCATGGGTAATTATAAACCTACCATCATGAGGCTGAGATTGTCCCAGCACCTTATAAATCCTCTACCCAGATCCCTCTCACTCCAACAAGGACTTTACATTAGGACAAGCCCCGTGTTATTGTTCTGGTAAGTAAGATAATTCATTTCTTACTAAGAATTTTCAATTATGTTAAGAAAAGGTTTTATTAAACTCAGGGTTTAGGTCATTGTAATTCAGAATCTGAGTGGACTCTCACTTTATTGCTATGTTGGTTTATTTTATCTTTTGTTTTTCATCTCTTATTTCTAGTTTTCTAAAATCATATTTCAACAAAGAAGCAAAAAGTGTCTCTCCTTGGGATATTATCATAATTATAGATAATGTATTACATTTGATGTACAGGTAAAATGAACATTTACAATGTGCCAGTGATAGGAATTGTGTTTAGAAATCTTTTTTACTGAAGAAAAAAAATCACTGTTTTCTGCAGAAATGATGAAGCGTCTCTAATGAATAGAGAACTGGATATCAGCCAAGCTGAGAAATCCATGTGCGGGCAATATTCATACAGTAGCTCCAAACTCCAACTCAACCCTTTACCTTCTAATAAATTGCAAAAAAAAAATCTTAATATTTGATTTAAACAATTTAAATAAATGTTTAGCATTTCATTTAAATTTGCCATTTTAGTTATCATTCTTCTGGTATGTGATAATGTTATTATGGAGAAAGAGCTAGAAGTTTGTAGTTTTATTAATAGAATTCAATTTATGTAAACTTGCTTTTCAGATTTTTTGATAATATGTTGTATTTTTTAAACTAACATGATAGCTGAAAAATGTGTTAAAGGGCTTTTCCACGACTATAAACTTGATACCTAATCCTCAGAACCTGCCATCAGTGTCAGTTTGGTAAATGGCAGGCCCCCAGCTCCCCTTCCAGACCACGTGCCCGTCACATATAGCTCATATGGACTAAATATAGAGCACACGTAGTCCAATAGAGATTATATTTGTCCTAATGCTTCCTTCACCTCCGCCGCGGTATTCATCAGGATTTATTGCAAGGTGTCTCTGCAGATGCCGGCGACAGCGGAAGAACATGTAATGTGAATGGTACCTTCCAGGAGCCACTTGCAAATCTGCTTGATGTAAATTCTAGGTACTAATATTGTCCAAAAATATTTTTCTCATCATCGGAATAAACTCTACTTTATAGACTAAAGAAATCAAGGTGTCCTGTCGCCTGGGTATATTGAAGAGTAACACGATTTCTGGCCAATAAATGACTTCTTTGAGATTTTTCCTTATTTTACTTTCTGGAAAAGAAATCAGGTTTATGCAGTTTTATATTTATTTTATTTTTGAATTATGGTGACGTGAAGGGAATTTGTCTGTATAAATTTTAATACCATTGTTAGCAGATGGTCGATATAATATTGCTTTTATATTTACAGGTTCCAGCTATTACATTTTTGTTTCCCTACAAAGATTCTTCAGCCAAAATGCATAAGCTTTCCTGGGAAATCAGCTTACCCAACATATAAATATATTTTGTCACAAGTGAAACTTCTGCACTAGTCTGATTATGTAAGGATAGCATAAAACATAAAATTATATAGTTAAAACCTTAATAAACATGGACCCAGAACTGAGTTAGAAACCTGAAGACCTCCAAGGATTGCAGCTAGATAGTTGGATCACCTGTAACAACTTTTTGCTTACCAGGCAGGTTGGGACTGGCCTACAGGGAAGCAGGGGAAAACCCCAGTGGGTCCCTGGGCATCATGAACTTCTGGGCAGGGCAGGCCTGGGGCTGTTTTCCAGTGTTAATGGCAGAGAAAAAGAGGCAGAAAACAAGAGTAATGTCAAGTAGCAGGTGGACCCCAAGAATCAACTAGACTAGTGAGATCCAAGAATCAACTCCACTGGTGAACCCCAAGAATCAACTCCACTGGTGGGCCCCAAGAATCAACTCCACTAGTGAACCCAAAAAATTAACTCCACTGGTGGGCCCTAAGAATCAATTCCACTGGTGGACCCCAAGAATGAACTCCACTGGTGGGACCCAGGTACTAAACCTACTGATGGGCCTTAAGAATCAACTCCACCAGTGGACCCCAAAAGCAAACTCCACTGGTGGTCCCAAGAATCATCTCCACTGGTGGGCTCCAAGAATCATCTCCACTGCTGGGCCCCAAGAATCAACTCCACTGGTGGACCTCAACATTCAAATCCAATGCTGGGCTCCAATATTCAACTCCACTGGTGGGCCCCAATATTCAATGCCACTGATGAGCCCTGGGCACCCTAGTTTGACACTGTTACCAGGGATGACCAGCCGATCACCTAGATTAGGTTTTGCCTGGTTACTTTCTCTGTTCCTCTATGTTTATTGATATTTAACATATTATATGCAAAAATCTATGATACATTTTGTTTTTTTAGAACTCTAATGAAATAATAATGAAGAATGAAACTTCTGCAAAATATTTTTACATTATTCCACTTCCTGGAGAGACCAAGAATCTTCCAGTCATTTCCACTTTCTTTTTCTTGATCTATTTGATCGGAGTTCTCGTCAACTCTTCCATCATCACAGTCATATGTCTGGAAGCTCAGTTACATAAACCAATGTATCTCTTCATCTGTAATTTGTCCATTGTAGACATATTTTATACATCGGTCACGGTTCCTAAGTTACTGCACATGTTATTATCCAGAAATCACATTGTTTCCTCCTCACAATGTTACACCCAGTTGTACTTTTTTGTTACAGTGGCGGCAGCAGAAGAAATTCTTCTATTCATTATGGCTTATGATCGATATGTCGCTATCTGTATCCCCTTACATTATCATCGTATCCTGAGTCGGAGAAATTGCATCAGAATAATACTTGGAATTTGGGCGTCCGCCTTCCTAAATGCTTTAGTATTTGTAACGCTAACTCTGAACATGTCCTCCTGTCACTCCCACGTCATCCACCAGTTCTACTGTGATATTAAGTCATTAACTAGGACCACATGTACAACTTCACCAATGTTTGTCGTGATAGAAGGCACAGAAGTTGTGATTTTGGCGTTTTTTCCTTGTATGTGCTTGGTCATTTCTTATGTTAACATTTTCTTAGTCATCTTCAAGATGAAGTCAAAAGAAAGCCGAAAAAAAGCCTTCTCCACCTGCTCATCCCACATCACGATTGTCTGTATTTTCTATGGGACAGGCTTAATTTGGTATTTGACCCCACCTTACTCTGATTTTCTGGATTTAGCCTTTAATATAGTGTTTTCCGTTATCATCCCCATGATAAATCCCATCATCTACAGTCTACAGAATTCCAATGTAAGAGCTGCATTGCTGGGGTTAGTGAAACAAACGTATTTTCTATGGAACATGGAGGACCTGAAATACAAACACAAAGTGAATTAAAAAGATTCAGAACATTTATTCATATGAGACTTTTTGTGTATATAAATGACTGAAGAATTACTGGACCATTCATCAGACAATTTACAGCGTGTGCTGTTGTCCATCACCCGGTCCACGGTCACGTCCGTTTCCCAGTCTCTATGGTGGGTCACGCCGCTGTCCAGGCTCCAGTCCGTGGTCGCACCCGCTCCCAGTCCTGGCTGGCTCCCTTGCTCTGCTACTCACCAATTCAGCACTCCCTGCCATTGCTTCCTCCTCCATGACTCTCAGCCTTGGAGTCCCCAACAGAGAGATCTGTGTGCTCCCTGCCCATGCCGTACATCGCTATGCATACAGCATGATGAAGTGATGTCATCGCGCCACCTGCGCTGCTTCTTGTCCTAGGCCCCAAGCCTAAAGCGCCAGACTTGGGGCTAAGAACAGGCAGACTCGATGAGGGAGCGTGGAAAGGTGAGTACCTACCTACTGAGGGGCCCTATCTACCTACCTACCAGGGGCCTCTAATCTATCTACCAGGGGCCCATAATCTACCTACCAGGAGGTCCTTAATCTACCTAATAGGAGCCCCTAATATACCTACCAGAGGCCCATAATCTACCTACCTACCTACCTACTGAGGGGACCATAATCTACCTACTGGGGCTCCTAATCTACCGACCTACCCCTACCTTCTGGAGGCCCATAATCTGCCTACCTACTGTGGGGCCCCTAATCTACCTAACTACTGGAGGGGCCTCAATCCACCTATCGATCTACTGGGGGTTCTAATCTACATAAAGGGGGCCTCTAATCTATTGACCTACAGGGTTGGCCCCTATCTACCTACACCTACCTACTGAGGGGACCCTAATCTACCTACCCCTAACTGCTGGGGGGCCCTAATCTGCTTACTACTATCTACTGGGGGCCCCCTATCTACCTACCCACCTACTGGGGGTCCTCAATCTATCTACCTACGTACTAAGGAAACCAATCTACCTACCTACTTACTGGGGGGCCCCTATCTACCTAACTTTTGGGGTCCCCTAATCTATCTACTGGGGGGCCTATATAACTACCTATCTACTGGGGGCCCCTATCTACCTACCTACTGGTAGCCCAATCTACCTACCTACAAGGGACCGATCTACCTACCTACTTACTGGGGGACCCTATTTACCGACCTTTTGAGGGGCCCTAATCTATCTACCTACCTACTGATGGTCCATATCTACCTACCTACTGGGGGCTCCTATCTACTTCAGGGACTCTATCTACTGGGGGGACTCTATCTACCTACCTACCTTCTGCAGGCCCTATATACCTACCTTCAAGAAGTGCAGCTACTGTAAATGACTGTACATGCCTCCTCCTTACTCTGAATTTTGCTTTTTGCCCTTTTCTATGTTTTGTGCCTCTTCTGAGGATGTATATGCAGTCAAAAAACAAGTCCAGATCTACCATGCTAAGGGGTCCACCGAGGGATTCCCCTATTCCCCTGTGGGCCAGTCCGAGCTTGGATTTGAGTAAATATCTCTCTCTCTGACTAGCTGGCTTCAGCTTAATCACTTTTCATTTTCAATATCTAAGATGCTCAATGCTAACTCAGCTTTCAAATTTAGCACCATGTTACACAATTGGGCCGCACCTTCCAATCTCTCCTTCCAATCTTCCAACAACAAATTGTTACCATCAAACTAATGAAGGAGAAATAGTAGAGAACTCCCTGGAATGGTTGTTGATGTCTGTTCTCCACTTAGTCCAACTTTTGGACTCATCATGACAGTTTCCATCCTGCCGACTACGCCACATGTAATGCCAGGTGAGAATGAGCTAAGACCAAAATCCAATGCTGATACAAAGAAAATTTATTAAAAAAAAACTGGAACAGGTATTGCAGAGTTAACAGCAACTTTCAACCTTTACCCTGTGTCCACCGAGAGCCATGCACAGTATCTCTCACTCTAGTGATATGGCCTATGGTGGGAAGCCTGTTGGATGGGAGTCTCCCTCTCTTTCCACACTCTGTATCCACTTGTCCACTTGTACATCTTTCTGATCTTCGGTACTACAGCTCCCTGAGTTTGTCACACTGAGGAGGAAACTGACTGTTAACTCAGTTGCACTTGTTCACAGGAGATCTTACAACTCTCTGCACCCCTCTGTTCTCTCTCACTCTATTCTGTTATGGATATTAAATTATTCTATAAAGTCTATAGTCCCTATATGGGTGATCAAAATTTTCAATTTTAAATAAACATGTAAAATGGCTGACAATCAATTCTCCATCTTTTTATTCTCCATCTTTCTCCTTGTTCAAAACTCAAACTTCATTTCTGTTCTTCAGTTTTTGCAATTATTTTGCATCCTTACATCCCCCAGACTTTCCACCTCAGAAAATGTAAATATACTGATATGCTGTTAGTGCAACTGCTTTGCAAGGCTGAATATTGAACGTGATGGAGCTAGCTTGGACAGAGAATGTAGGGCAAAAGTCACAGATAACATTTATGCCATGCGCAGTAGAATATAGACATGGATAATAATAATGATTAAGGGCGGATTCTAACTAACAATTCAACCAATCATAATGTGAATATTAAGGAGGGGGTAGTTATAATAATGAATAATAATAAAGTGGGGTTGATTAAATATTGTTTGTCCAATAAAGATATACTGTTTATTTGCATCCTTAAAACAGATGTTATAAGAACTCATGCAAAACTTTTAATAAAGTAGAAAGACTGCACTGACATCCTTCTTTGAATGTCTCTCATTCTTTCCATTTGAGTTCATTTAGATACCACACAAGGAGCTTAGGGGGATCATAGAAGCTCTCATATCAAACTAACCCCTCCACTCCTTGTTCTTGGTATTTTTCTCTTTCAAAATCCATACCTAACAGGCGGCAGCCCCACACCCTGGTTAATGAACATATAGGGGTAACTGAACAAACAACCCTACAACTTTATATATTTTTATAAGAATAAATTATTTTACAGGTTGTAATTTGTGTATATTATGGGTGACATGTAAGAACGGTGCTGTAACCACAGAGGTCAGTGATTGGCTACAGCATCATGTGGTCTATGAACTTGATGTCATCAGTGGGAAACCGGTGGGGATATTGGAGCACTGGACTCATTAACCCAGAATAAGCAGGGATTAAAATAAAATAAAAATTCTACCAAATCTTTTCTCACAAAACTACAAACTAATATACTTAGCTCTTTCTGCTATATAACATGCTACGGTACCTGCAAATCAGATAGCATGTTCAATGTGACAGGTTCCCTTTAAAGAACGGAACTGACCAGCAACCTCACAGGTTGTCTTGGCAACTGGGGTCTTAAGAAAGGCCTCCATGGCTGTCATGTAACTACTCCTATTACACCCTGCTGTAAGCAGGATGTAACAGGAGAGCCATTATTGTAAACTGTTCTAATTTGTGCACATTATGGGTAACATGCAAGAATGGGGCTGCGCCAGTTATCTGGCGTTAAAAAGCTGTAGTAAACCTGTTCTATAGATGTATGAACAGTCGCACTCCAAACTTTGGCGCAATAAGTGCCTGCACAACACTTTTAAGTGCACAAAAGATGTGGAGCGTTCTGGGGGCGTCGCACCACATTCTTAGAAGTAGACACATTTATGATTCTTTGATGCCAAATCTAGGCGCAGAACAGTTAGAACAGCCAGACCAGGGTAAAGGTGGTGCCTGAGCCAGACTTGTGGTATTGGCTGTACACTGCCCTGTATGTATGACCTGCAGAAGAACGGGACCAGGGTAAAGGTGTGCCTGAGCCAGATTTTGTGGTATTGGCTCTACACTGCCCTGTATGTAGGGGACCTGTAGAAGGGAACAGTCGGGACCAGGGTAAAGATGGTGCCTGGACCAGACTTGTGTTATTGGCTCTACACTGCCCTGTATGTATGACCTGCAGAAGAACAGCCAGACCAGGGTAAAGGTGGTGTCTGGGCCAGATTGTGGTATTGGCTTTTCACTATCCCTTTTATGTATGACCTGCAGAAGGGAAAAAGCCGGGACCGGGTAAAGGTGGTACCTGAGCCAGACTTGTGGTATTAGCCTACACGCCTGTATTTTATGACCTCCCAGAAGAACAGCCAGACCGGGGTTTAAAGATGGTCCCTGAGCCAGACTTGGGGTATTGGCTCTACACTGCCTGTATGTATGACCTGCAGAAAGAACACCCAAAACCAGGGTAAAGATGGTGCCTGAGCCAGACTTGTGGTATTGGCTCTACACTATGCCTGTATGTATGATCCGCAGAAGCACAGCCAGACCAGGGTAAAGGGGGTGCCTGAGCCAGACTTGTGGTATTGGCTCTACACTGTCCTGTATGTATGACATGCAGGAGAACAGCCAGACTAGGGTAAAGGTGGTGCCTGAGCCAGAATTTTCGTATTGGGTTTACACTGCCCTGTATGTATGGCCTGCAGAAGAACAGCCAGACCTGGGTATAGGTGGTGTCTGGGCCAGACTTGTGGTATTGGCTCTACACTGCACCTGTGTGTATGGCCGGGAGAAGAACACCCAGGTCAGAGTAAAGGTGGTGTCTGGGCCAGACTTGTGGTATTGCCTCTACACTATGCCTGTATGTATGACCTGCAGAAGAACAGCCAGACTAGGGTAAAAGGTTGGAAACCTGAGCCAGACTTTTTGGTATTGGCTCTACACGCCTGTATGTAATGACCTGCAGAAGAACAGACCGGGAAAAAGTGGTGCCTGAGCCAGACTTGTGGTATTGGCTCTACACTGCCCTGTATGTAATGATCTGCAGAAGAAACTGCCAGACCAGGGTAAAGGTGGTGCCTGAGCCAGATTGGGGTTTATTAGCTCTATACTGCAATGTATGCATGACCTGCAGAAGAACAGCCAGACCAGGGTAAAGGTGGTGCCTAAGCCAGACCTTGTGGAAATTGGTTACATGCCTGTATGTATGACCGCAGGAGAACAGCCAGACCAGGGAAAAGGGTGATGCCTAGCCAGACTTGTCGTATTGGGTTTACACAGTGCCTGTATGTATGACCTGCAGAAGAACAGCCAGAACAGGGTAAATTTGGTGCCTGGACCAGACATGTCGCATTGGCTCTACACTGCGCCTGTGTTTATGGCCTGCAGAAGAACACCCAGGTCAGAGTAAAGGTGGTGTCTGGGCCAGACTTGTGGTATTACCTCTACACTATGCCTGTATGTATGACCTGCAGAAGAACAGCCAGACAAGGGTAAAGGGTGGTACCTGAGCCAGATTTTTGGTATTGGCTCTAAAACTGCGCCTTTTATGTATGACCTGCGGGAAGAACAGCCAGACCAGGGTAAAGGGTGGGGGCCTGAGCCATTCTTGTGGTATTGGTCTACCTGCCTGTATGTATGACCGCAGAAGAACAGCCAGCCCGGGTAAAGGTGGTGCCTGAGCAGTTTTGGGTGGTTTTTGGCCTCTACACTCCCCTGTATGTATGGACCTGCAGAAGAACACCCAGACCAGGGTAAGGTGGTGCCTGAGCCAGACTTGTGGTATTGGTTCTACACTCCCCTGTATGTATGACCTGCAGAAGAACATCCAGCCCAGGGTAAAAGGTGGTACCTTAGCCAGACTTGTGGAAATTGGCTCTACACTGCACCTGTTTTTATGACCTCCCAGAAGAACAGACAGGTAAAGGTGGTGCCTGAGCCAGACTTGTGGTATTGGCTCTACACTGCTCTGTATGTTTTGCCCTACAGAAGAACACCCAGACAGGGTAAAGGTGGTGCCTGAGCCAGACTTGTGGTATTGGCTCTAACCCCTGCCCTGTTATGTATGCCCTGCAGAAAACAGACCAGGGTAAAGGTGGTGCCTGAGCCAGACTTGTGGTATTGGCATTACCACTGCACCTGTATGTATTACCTGCAGAAGAACAGACCAGGGTAAAGGTGGGGGCCTGAGCCAGAATTGTGGAAAATGGCTTATACTGCACTTTTATGTATGACCTACAGAAGAACAGCCAGACAGGGTAAAGGTGGTGCCTGAGCCCAGAATTGTGGTATTGGCTCTACACTGCCCTGTATGTATGACCTGCAGAAGAACAGCCAGACCAGGGTAAAGGTGGTCCCTTTGACCCAGACTTGGGGTATTGGCCCTACACTGCCCGGGTATGTATGACTGCAGAAGAAAAGACCCGGGGTAAAGGTGGTGCCTGAGCCAGACTTGTGGTATTGGCTCTACACTGCACTGTATGTATTACCTGCAGAAGAACAGACCAGGGTAAAGGTGGTGCCTGAGCCAGACTTGTGGTAATGGCTCTACACTGCACCTGTATGTATGACCTGCAGAACAGGTTCATACATTCTGGCGCATTCTACACTGCTTTAAAGCTGTTTAGAACTGGTCGGTCAGCGCCAACGTTCAAACATGTCGCCCTATGAGTTGCATAGTTGGTTCTTATGAAAAACTGTTTGTTTATTTTTGTTCTTTTCAAAAATTTCAAAAATGTTCTTTTTGAAAATTACTAGTATGTAAACCAGGTTTTAAGAATTGTCACCAACCTTCCTTGGGGTCCTATCTGAGACCCAGAGTTACCCTTCCATGATGTTATGGGGTATGTAATTGTCAAACTGGTAAAACATAGACTTTGCAGTAATCATACTACAATAATTTTTTTTATTTCTTTCCTTTACTCACCTCAAAAATACAATTATACATTGAATTTCTGTGCACTGTATGCGATAGGATTTATCAGGGACTTTTGTATAGACTCTATTGTTTAACTCTAGATTAACAGATATCGGATTCCTAAATATGCAAACCAATGTCCCCCAAAATACATAGAGCGACATGTATAAACTTTGCACAGGAACATCAATTCTAAATAGCTATAGAGCAGTGTAGAATACCCCAGTATATATGAACCTGTCTTACTACAGTTCATACATTTGGCAAATCATAGGTGGATCGCAGAGTAATGTTGGCGCAAAGCCTAAATGTGCTGCATTGTAAGCCTAGTGTGCTAGAAAAGACTGTACAGAAATCCTTACAGCTTGGGCCATATAACTAATGTTAAGTATCAATTAACTCCTTAACGACCGCCCACCGTCTTTAGACGGCGGGCATTTCAGGTCGTTCGTCTGCAGCGGTTTTTTAGACGTCGCTGCAGACAACGGAGTTTGCGGCGCCCGGCGCCGCAATTGCGCTGGGATTCGGGGGAACTACACCCGCCCAATCCCAGGCATGTCCTGCAGGCATTTGGGGAGCGGCGGAAACCTCCGCAACCCGATGTTTTAACCCTTTGATTGCGGCGGTTGCGTTACCGCAGCGCAATAAAGGGATCCCCTACTCTGTCGGGTGATCGGAACAAACCCCGGGGACCCGACAGGGGTCCAGGGACGGCTGCACAGTCAGCCCTGGGGACCTAGAGTGGCCCGAGAGCTGTCTGTGAAAAGAAGCCAGTGATTAGGACGCACTGTGTGCTGTCCTAATCACGGGCCTGTGTCAAACTGACACAGATTAGCTATTAGCATTATATGAATATGCTAATTACTTTTAGTTAAGTGTAAAAAAAAAAAAAAAAAAAATTTAAAACAGTTCCCCCTTTTCATGGGAATAAAAAAAAGTACAAAAAAAAACCATAAAAAGTTTTTTAAAAAAAGAATAAAAAATAAAATAATAAAATAAAAATAAATTTTTAAATTTAAAAAAAATAATTGTGCATAAATTACACACACAAAAAAACCTACACATATTTGGTATCCACACGACCGTAATAACCTGTAGAATTAATCTTACAAGTTATTAAGTGTGAAATGGGAATGGTGTAAAAAAAAATGTAAAAAACTAAAAAATTAAAAAAAAATAAAAATACTGCAATTATTTATAAGTGAACTTAAACTATTCCCCCATAAAGTACAACTCTTTTCGAATAAAATGAGGCCTATCCAAACTGCATCATTGTAAAAATAAAAAAGTTACAACTGTTGAAACGGCAAGGAGGCAAAAATAAAAAATTTTTTTCTGGTCATTAACTACTTTTCAGGCTTTCGGATTAAGGGTTTAAATTATTTAAAAATAATATAAAATTTAAATAAAATTATATAATCTAAAATTTGTTAAAAATGAAATTTTTATTATATTTTATACAATTAAAATATCATATAAATAATATAAAATTAGAAAAAAAAAGCATCTACCATAAATCCTGTTTTTATGGTATTATCAGTGACTGCAAACACATCACATTAAAAATAAAAGAAAAGCCATTAGAATAGTATTTCAATGAATAGAAACTATGGTAGGTGTAAACGGAGAAAAATCCCGATCACTGATCTCCTCCTACACTCCTCTGCTTGGAAAGACCAGGACATTGGAACCAGCAGCGAGCTCCTTACCGGGTGATAGCGGCATATCACTTAACGGAGAGTTGTGCCTCCTTCATTAGCACAATGACATCAGGTGAGCAGATACAGTTATATCTACCAATTGCCATTGGTGTGCCACAGTAATACATGAGGGTGTACTCCTGTATCGGCTTTTCTTTCTCCTGTTATCTGTAACGGTGGGCCTACCAAATGGCAGACCAGAGATGTGGATCAACTGGACCACCGCCAGCGGTGGGATAAGCCACGCCGGGGTGCGGAGTCTAAGTAGGTCCGGTATTCACCAGAGCCGGCGCAAAGCGGGTTAGACTTGCTGCGGCGGAACCTACCAGGGTTTCCCGAAAAAATTTTTTAAAAAAAAAAAGGGGAAAAAAAAAAAAAAAAAAAAATTTTAAAAAAAAAAAAAAAAAGGGTTTTTTTTAAAAAAAAATTTTTAAAAAAAAAAAAAAAAAACAAAAAAAAAAAAATTAAAAAAAAATTAAAATTTTAAATTTTTTAAAAACCCCCCAAAAAAAAAAAAATTTTTTAAAATTTAAAAAACCAATTTTGGGGTTTTAAAAAAAATTTTTAAAAATTTTTTTTGGGGAAAAAAAAAAAAAAAAAAAAATTTTTTTTTTTTAAAATTTTTTTCAAAAATTTTTTTTTTAAATAAATTTTAAAAAAAAAAAATTTTTTTTTTTTAAAATTTTTTTGGGAAAAAAAAATTTTTTAAAAAAAAAAAAAGTTAAAAAAAAAAAGAAAAAAAAAAAAAAAAAAAATTCCCCAAAAAAAAAATTTTTTTTTTTTTTTTGGGGAAAAAAACCCCCACAAAAAAAGGGGGGGAAAAAAAATTTTTGGGGGAAAAAAAAAAATTTTTTTAAAAAAAAAAATTTTTCCCCTTTCCCCTTTTTCCCCCGGAAAAGGGTTTTAAAAAGGGTTTTTTTCCCTTTTTTAAAAACCCCCCAAAAGGGGGGTTTTTTTTTTGGAAAACCCCCGGGGGAAAACCCCCCCCCAAAAAAGGGGTTTTTAAAAAACCCCCGGGGGGGGTTTCCCGCCCCCTTTTTTTTTTAAAATTTTTAAAACCCGGGGGGAAAAAAACCCGGGGAAAAAAAATTTTTTGGGGCCCCCAGGGGCCCCCGGGGGGGAAAAAAAAGGGGGGGGGGAAAAAAAAAAGGGGGCCCCAAGGGGAAAAAAAAGGGGGGGGAAAAAAGGGGGGGAAAAAAGGGCCCCCCCCCCGGGGGGAAAAAGGGGGCGGGGGGGTTGGGGGGGCCAAATTCCCCCCAAAGGGGGGCCCCATTGGGGCGGGGAAAAAATTTTTAAAAAAAAAACCCTTTAAAAAAAATTTTTTTTTTAAAAAAAAAAAAAATTTTTTTGGGAAAAAAAACCCCAAAAATTTTTTTGGGGGGAAAAGGGGGGAAACCCCCCCCCGGAAAAAAAAAACCCCCCCAAAAAAATTTTTTTTTTTTTTGGGGGGGCCCCAGGGTTTTGGGGTTCGGCCCCCCCCCCTTTTTTTTGGGGGTTTTTTTTGGGGGGGAAAAAACCCCCTTTTTTTTTAACGGGGAAAAAAAATTTTTTAAAAAAATTTTTTTTTTTAAAAAAATTTTTTTTAAAAAAAAATTTTTTCCCCCAAAAACCCCTTTTTTGGGAAAAAAAAATTTAAAGAAAAAAATTGTTTTTTTTAATTAAAAAAAGGGGGGCAAAAAAACCCCCCCAAAATTTTTTTTAAAAAAACCCTTTTTTTTTTTGGGGGGCCCTTTTTTAAAAAATTTTTTTTTAAAAAATTTTAAAAAAAAATTTTTTTTTTTAAAAAATTTTAAAAAAAAAAAATTTTTTTTTTTTTTTTTCCTTTTCTTTGAAGGGTTTTTTTTTTTTAAAAATTTTTTTTTAAAAAAAACCCCCCAAAAAAAAAATTTTTGGGGGGGCCCTTTTTTTCCAAAAAAAAGGGTTTTTTTTTTTTTCCCCCAAATTTTAAAAAATTTTTTTTTGGGGGAAAAAAAAATTGGGTTTAAAAAAAAAAAACCCCTTTTTTTTTTTAAAAATTTAATTTTTTTTATTTTTGGAAAAAAAAAAAAAAATTTTTTTAAAAATAAAAGGGGGGAAAAAATTTTTTTTTTTAAAAAACCCCCCCTTTAAAAACTTTTAAAAGAAAAAAAAAAAAAAATTAAAAAAAATTTTTTTTTAAAAAAAAAATTTTTTAAAAAAAAAAAAAAAAAAAATTTTTTGTTTTTTTAAAAAAAAAAAATTTTTTTTTAAAAAAAATTTTTTAAAAATTTTTTTTTTGGGGGGGGTTAAAAAAAAAAAAATTTTTTTTTTTAAAAAAAAACCCCTTAAAAAATTTTTAAATTTTTCCCCCGGGGGGAAAAAAGGGGGAAATTTTTTTGGAAAGGGGGGGGGGGTTTTTGGGGGCCCCCCCGGGGGCCTTTAAAAAACCCCCCTTTTTTTTCCCCCGGGTTTTTGGGGTGTTTTAAAAAAACCCGGTTTTTTTTTTTAAAATTTTGGGGGGAAAAAAGGGGGGGGGGCCCCCTTTTTTTTTGGTTTTTTTTCCCCCCCGGGGTTTTTTTTTAAAAAAATTTTTTTTTTTTTCCCGGTTTTTTTTTTGTTTTTTGGGAAAAATTTTTTTAAAAAAAATAAAAAAAATTGGGGGGGGGGGAAAAAAAGGGGTTTTTTTTTTTGGGGGTTTTAAAAAAAAAATTTTTTTTTTTTTGGGAAAAATTTTTTTTTTTTGGGGGGGTTTTTTTTTTTTTTTAAAAATTTTTTTTTTTTAAAAAAAAAAAAAGGGGGGGGTTTTTTTTTTTTTTTTTTTAAAAATTTTTTTTTTAAAGGGTTTTTTAAAAAAAAAAAAAAACCTTTTTTTTTTTTTAAAAATTTTTTTTTTTTTAAAAAAAAATTTTTCCCTTAAAAGGGGGGGGGGGTTTTTTTAAAAAAAAATTTTTTTTTTTTTAAAAAGGGGGGGGTTTTTTTGTGGGGGGGGGGGGTTTTTTTTTTTTTGGGGGGTGGGTTTTTTTTTTCCCCTTTTCCCCTTTTTTTTGGGGGGGGGAAAAAAAACCCAAATTTTTGGGGAAAATTTTTTTTTAAAGGGGGCCCCCTTTTTTTTTGGAAAAAATTTTTTTTTTTTTTAAAAAATTTTTTTTTAAAAAAAAAAGATTGACGTTTAGGAGCTTCTGTTCTTCTCTATAGAGCTTAAAACAGTTCATTGAGTTGCTTTTCTAATGTGAAATTTATGATGTCAGTAATAAAATTTGGTTCTGATTATTATATTTAGGGATGAGCGATTATAATCGACAAAGTTGAAATCGGCACGGTTTTTAGGTTGATCGGAAATTTCCGATCACGCGATATTTTAGGTGAGAATCTGCACATAATCTATTACTATCGCGCCATTTTCGCCGCTTCCTGTCATTTTGGCGGCCAGCAAATCAGCTTAGAGCATAGAGCAGGGTGAGCTGGGTGTGCAACGTAATGACTGTGATGTGCATGGTTGTCATTGGTTGGAAAAATCGCATGACCTCGTTTTGCATAGAACAGCATTTCCTGTTCATCATCAGTGTTTCAGTGTCTCTCACTAGAGCAGGACGTGTGCTAGATCTCTCTCAATACAGCTCAGCTCAGCTCAGAGACACAGTTCTCTTTATTCATACAGACAACTATGCTTTTAGCTGTGAACATTAGAACATAGGTAGATTAGAGAATTTCAGCTCTTAGTTAGTTAGACAGAGACTTTTAAAGAAGCATCTATCGATGTACAGCCGCGGAGGGGCAGGGGAACACAGACAGACAGGCTTTTGAAAGGAGAGTGTATATTGTGCAGCCCAGACTCTGCTTTGAACCTGCATTGAAATGGCTTTTTTTTTACCAGTTTGTGGCCAGCACAACTCGCACCGGAGGTGAAATTGAACCTTTTATTTTGTGCAGCCCAGTTTTGTTCAAAGACCCACCTTGTACTTATATTAGGATACATAAATTTGCTAGTAACTGCAGGTGTATTTCATAGGTGCAAAACACACCTTTTATTATCCGTATAAATTTTAAATATTTGTTTTTCACTTTGGCGCAGCCCAGTTTTGTTAAAGACCCACCTTGTACTTATATTAGGATACAGAAATTTGCTAGTAACTGCAGGTGTATTTCATAGGTGCAAAACCCACCTTTTATTATCTGTACAACTTTTAAATAGGTGTTTTTCACTTTGGTTCGACCCAGTTTTTTTCAAATAGCCACTTTGTACTTAAATTTGGATACAGAAATTTTGTAGCTACTGTTGGTGTATTTCATTGGTGATAAAAAAAACGTATAACTTTTAAATAGATGTATTGCATGTGGTGCGGCCCTAGATTTTTTCAAATAGCCATGTTGTACGCCAATTTTGATAGAAAAATTTTCTAGTAATTGTTCTCGCTTGTCATTGCTGCAAAAAAGGCAATTTCTCATCCGTGTAACTTCTGAATATTTTTATTGCGCTCGGTGAATCTCAGTTTGGAGCAGATAGCGCACTTGTATGATAGTTTGTTGAAAACTATCAATTCCTAGTCCTACTGAGCACTTGTACATCCCTGCCACTGAAGGAAGAACACTGATGATAGTGCCGTACAGTTCTTCCACCAGACCGCATTTCACAGGTATTCGCTAGAAACATTTCAGATTCTAATCCTAGTTGGCTGTAGGAAATTAAAAGGATTTAAGAATAGCTGTGATTGGCCGTCTTTCAAGAAGAGACTGTCAAAAAGTCTTCCATACCTTCTTAAATTTTTATCTTTCTGAACATGGAGCGAAATGCAGGTGGTAAGCGAGCAAAGAGGGGTGAGGGACATGAAAGTAGAGGAACGAGAGAAGGTGCTCCTTCCAGTGCTGGCGACATCACGCAAGCCAGCGGATCGTCGGTTGCAGGACCGTCAGGCCTGTCATCGCTGGGTTTCCCGGGGCCCCGTGTATCTCAGTAATGAACAGCGTCGCCAATCTGTTCTTCAGTGGTTAATGCACCTGCAACCAGCAGTCTTACTCCTCGTCCTCCCAGTCACGGCCACAAATGTCGTCTCAGCATCGTCAGCATCCGTCCAACATGAAGCGAAGGCAGCACAAATGTCAATCGTGTACCCACCACTGTGGGGTAATCCTTTTTGAAAGACCTCTTTGATGACAAAATGCGGTTGGGGTCAGAAGGAATTTCCAAAGATCAAGAGGGCAAAGAGGATGATTTTGTGTGCTTTGATGCCCAATCGTTGATGCCATCAGAGGAGGAGAAGGAAGCCGGTCAATCGGCAAAAATCCCGGGTGGACAGCAACGCCTTGCAGTCCCTCTTGCTTGTAGCCCGCAGCTCCTGGATGCAGAATGTCAGGACGAGGAAGTCACCCCGTGTTCATGGGTGACGCATTGCAGATCCAACGTGGTCTTTTCAGCAGAATTTGCTTGCGAGCGCTTAATCACTGGACGAGGAGGAAGACGATGGGGTAGTGTCAGTATGGGTCCCGCCTCAGAAAGGGAGAGGGCGGTCGAAACACCGCTCCTCGCTTATTGCAGTCGAAAAGGTCCAGGACCTCTCAAGCCTGGGCCTTTTTTCAAAGCAAGCCTCTGATTCACCCAGCAAATGTCTTTATACCGCCTTTGCTTTAAAACGCATCTTTAGAGGGAAGAACCCTTAGGTTTTTTAATCACCACCAACATGTCTAGTCACATGCAACGAATACAGGGTTTGAAATGGAGCAACCTTGGCCAAAAAGGCCACACCGATGCCGGCCCCCAAACCACTGTCCACCCCTCTGTCCCGCCTCCTCCTCCTCCCCCCCCCCAAGCTTTCCCCCTCACTGCCCATGTCTTTTCAGAGTCATATAAAGGGATCACCTCCGCTTCAGCCTCCACCTTCGCCCGATTTACCCCAGCACCAAAGAGCCCCCTCCTACCCCTTCTCCTTCCCCCTTTTTAACGACCTGCACCCCGGGTACAGGGGCCAGTCTACAGCCAGAAAATTATTCTACCAAGGTTTGGGAGCGAAGAAAAATTTTAAACCCCCAAACCCACCCCCAAAGCCCAAAAGCCTGAATGTCGGCTTGCCGGGTTTTTGGGCCCTTTGGGAAAATTGTTGCCTTTCCCGCTGGGGACACAGATGGCTTCCGCCCGTCAGGGCCCCTTGTTTTCCCCCCCCTACCAGATCCCCGGCGGGGAAATTTTTTTTTCCAAAAAGCCGTCCCGCCCTGGTCAGCCAGGGTGTCTTTAAAATTTTCCCCAAGCGCTTGTCTGCATCTGTGTCCGGCAAAGTCCATCTGACCACCACACTTTACAAGTAAGCACAGCCAAGGCCGCTTATCCTGTAAACAGCTCATTTTTTTGGGTGAGCTGGGGGGAAAGTCTCTGGTGGTGGGGGTTTTTTTTCTCAGGCTCGGCGCACACTCTTCAAAACCACAGGGGGGTTGCGGGGTTTTTTCCCCCCAAAGGGCCCCTTGGGGCATAACTGCCCATATTTAACCAGGCCGTGTTGAAATTAACCCTGTTTTTAGAGACCATAAACCAGAGGTCAGGAGCTTTTGATGGGCTCTTCGCAACGGACCAGTGTGGCTGGGTGACAATAACCTTGTGCCGGGCAAGGGGTGTTCGAAAAGGGCCCCGAAATCGCTACCCCCCTTAAGTTTTTTGGTGGGGTGGACACATCCCTTGCCGGGCACACGTCACAACCTGCGTCCAGAAATTTCTAAAGCGCTACCCGGGTCTGGACCCCTGCTGGGGAAGGCTCGAGGTCTGGCTCACATTTCCGCCGTTCGCACCCTGTTTCATCCTCCCCGGGCTGCGTTGCGCGTCGTTGGGCCCCCCGTCAACCGCCCTCTTTGTTGAGGGGGCCCAACACGCTGGAATTCCCCCACCCAACATCCCTCCAGCAAATTGGGCAGCAGCGCAATCCCAAAATTACGCAGTACAAAGGGACACATGGCTTGACAAGCACCCGGTTGCGGACTGGGGGTTTTAAACCCAACCGAGAGGGAAAGGCAGGTGAAAAGCTCTGAAACCATCCTTGCCATTTTTGAAGAAGCCACCAAAATGGTCAGTGCGGACAATGCCCTTTTAAAGCAGACTTTGTGGTGATTTTTATTCTGGAACGATTGTTGGACACTTCTGAAACATCGGGTCCCACCACCCGAGGGGAGGAGGAGACGGACACAGCTGGGGGCCCACGGACCCTTTTTTCTCCTTTTCGAACCCCAGAAGGCCCGAAGTTCAAAAATTTTTAAATCGGTTTTTCTTTTAGGAAAGTGGTTCTGGGTTCCGGGGTTTTGGCAAGGGGCGCCTCAGCTCTCGGGTGCATCATGAGGCAATCAGGGCTGTGTTAAAATTTCTGGGGGGAAAAGCGGAAGGAGGAGGATGAGGTTTCCTAGACCCCGACGTTCCCGATGCCCTGCCTTGGAAAGGGTTTGGCCGGTTTTGGGAGGCGGAGGAGGAAGATGAGGAAGATCAGGTTGCTGTGCCCCTCGACCCGAGGTTTGGGGAAAAATCAAGGCTCCATCTCTCCCCATGGTGCTTGATCCTCGCATTAAGGCCATCAAAGTAACAAAATTACTGGGTGGCCACCCTCCTCGATCCCGGTAAAAAGCAAAACCCGGCACTTTCCTTCCCCCCAAACCCAAATAGTTTTTAAAATGCGGGAAATTTGGGAAACCGTGTTGAATTGACAAAGGGAGACATTTTTTTGCGTCTGTTTCACGTTCTTAAAATTGTCACGGTGGAACAATTCAGCACTGGACAGCATTTGGGTGCCAAGCAGCAGCAGGTTTAGTGGGCAAAAACCCTTTTTTTGGTAAACCTCTGGCAATCTTTATTTACCACTTAACCAAATTGATGTAATGCAGGGAAACACATCAACACACAGAGCCCGGCTTAAGATCATAGTGCACTAAAATCTGCTTCTAAACCCCGATGTTTTTGGATATTTTCCGGCCCAATCGGGCTTCGGGTATCCAAAATGGGTAATGGCCCGAGCTCGTCGCCACGCCATAGAGGTTTTTGGGCCCCCGCCCAGCACCAGCGTCAAAATCTGAGCGGGCCCTTTACACAGCTGGAGGAGTGATTTCAGACAAAGCATCCCCCCTTTCCACAATAATGTGGATCGTTTGACTTTCATCAAATGAATTTAGGCATGGGTCTCTGTTTATGTTGTGGCCCCCAAATTTCTGAGGGCACCGATTATTTTTGGGCTACTTCACAAATTTCCCCTTCAAACAGAAATGGTCCTCCCTTTAAAAAAAATTTTTTAAAATGATCATTTCTTACTTCAACTTTTATTTTTCAGTTCCCAAAAAGGGGCATTTTCTGGTTTTGCGGTGAGGGACTGTAAAAGACACCAATTGTACAAGGGTTTTATGAAAAAAACGTAATTTTTTTTACTCACTTCTCTTTTGAATTTTTCGCATTTTTCCAAGGTTTTTGGGGGCATGGGGCCCGTGAGATTCAGCCCTTTAAACATGGTCCTTTTGGGGAACGAAAAAATGGCTTCTAAGTGGCATTTTTCCCCCACAAATTTTTTTAAAAGTGGCTGGGGAAGTTAAATTTTTTTTAATGTTTTTGGGGGCAAGCTGCTCCGTGAAATTTCAGCTTTATACAGGGCTAAATTTTAAAAAATTTTGGTTTTTAACAACATTTGTTCTTCAAAAATTGGGCCCGGTGGGTCAAGGGGGAAAGTTTGGAAAATTTTTGGGGGATGGTGCGTCCAAAAAAGAATAGGTTGGACACTTTTAAAAAACCATAAATTGGGAAAAAATTTCCTGTTTTTTTGCAAGCTTTTAACATAGCTAGCAATTTCCCGTAGTGAGACAACCCATTTTAAAATTTAAAAAAAAAAAAGAAACAAGTCGTTTGGGGGTATTTTCCAAACCTATTTTTTAAAAAATTTTTTTCTAGAAATTTAAAATACTTTAAAAAAAATTGCTTTTACAAAATACTTGGGACAAAATTCCTTGAATTTTACAAGGGGGGTACAGGAAAAACTTGACCAGTTTTAGGTTATTAAAAGGGCAAAGGGTATGGACACGGACAGAGAATTAAAAAACGAGACCCAATTTTCCCCCAGAAAAATTTTGGGAAAAAAGAGAAAAAGAAATGGCCCAAAAAAAAGGGCCAAACCCGGGTGGGAAAAGGGCGTAACCATCGCATTTCCAATTAAGCTCCAAATTTGGGCCGCACTCATTCGGAAGGGGGAAGCGTACCCAGTTTGACTTTTGTACTGAGGGAAGGGGTGGGGGCTTTCCTCACACTTCCGCTTCCGCACCTCTTCAGCCGATGTTTTTGGGTTTCTGCGTCAAAAGGGGGCCCTTTTTTTTTTTGTTAAAAGGGTGCAACCCGCAAGGGCTCTACCGCACCCCGTAACTCCAGCCCTTTTGGGAGCTTTTAACCGGTGTTAAAAACCTAAACGCTAGCCTAGGCTCCCCACCGCCCCCCACTGTATTTTGGGCCCGGCACTGGACCTCCGTGTTAACAAAGACTTTACACGCCCCTAGCTCTCACCGTTTTGGGGCAATAAGGGGAGCTTCAAATTTTATCTAAAAAATCAGATTTTTAATAAAGGGGGTTTCTGTGAGGGTTTTGTATGTCAAAAAAGGGCTCCAGGGCTGGACACAAATTGCACAATTTGAGGTTTAAAATTTACTGTGGCTGGAGTCACTATGGGGTCGCATCATTTGATCTCCAGGGGAGTCTGTCCCTAATCACTGAAGAAGGATTTGGAGGAAAAATGAAACCAATGAATTGATTGGCTGAATCACTCTCAGAAGCCAGAGGGCAAATGTCTTTCTCAACTAAGAAGTGTGTTGGGGATGATTAGGACATTTTTATTACTTATGGGGTGTGCGGACGAATTAACACATCTACACGTGTAAAAAATACCTTTAAAAACTGCAGGGAGGGGTGTATGTTGTATGTTATCACACTTGAAAAAAAAAAGCAAAATTATAATAATGTAAAACTATAAATAAAACTTCCCTAAATAAATTCTGTAAACAAATGTCAGTTACCAAAAAATATACTAAATGACAGTCACTGTACAAAATAGCATAGTGCCACTTTGTGATCTGTGGGTCAAACAGGTTTAGGGGTCATGCTGTGGCCCAGGACAGGTATAGTCAATGTCCAGTTCAACTAAAATGGTGGTTGAAAGACTCCTTTTTCCGGCACTTTTTAATCTGTGGGTCAGACAGGTTTAAGGGTCATGCTGCGGTCCAGGACAGGGATATTCAATGTCCAGTTCAACTATATTGGTGGTTCAAAGACTCCTTTTCCAGGCACTTTTTAATCTGTGGGGCAGACAGGTTTAATGGTCATACTGCAGTCCAGGACAGATATAGTCAATGACCAGATCAAGTAAAATGAGGGTTGAAAGACTCCTTTTTCCGGCACTTTTTAATCTGGGGGTCATGTAGATTTAAGGGTCATGCTGCTTTCCAGGACAGGGATAGTCAATGTGCAGTTCAACTAAAATGGTGGTTCAAGTAATACTACTTTCTGTCACTTTTTAATTTGTGGGTCATGCAGGTTTAAGGGTCATGCTGTGGTACAGGACAGGGATAGTGAATAGTCTGTCAGTTTTTTTCTGTGACACTTGGTGCCTAATTGTGTTGCCTAAGATGTAGCACGTATCCATTTTACTTTTGTGGATGTTAATTCCAGCTTCTCCAGCCCTGTTTGGGTGTAAGAATGAAGGTGTTGTTCCTCTCCCATAGACTAATTGTCATCGGCGATTATCTATTATCGGATATCGGATATCGGCATGATAATTGACGATATCAACTATCGATCCGATGACGATAGTTGACGCAATCGCTCATCACTAATTATATTTTTCACTTTTTTATAATTAAAATCTAACAAAAATACTTTTTTTTATACTTTTATACTATATTTTCATTTATCAAAATGTAGGTCAGTGGGTCAACCTTTGTTTTGCATACAATAATAGCCGGCACACCACAGATCTTGCTGAGACTTGTGGTACCCCACGCAAGATCACTACCGTAGTTTCTATTCACTGACATGCTATTCTAACACCTTTTATTTCTTTTCTAGCCTCCTGTGATCTGTTTGCTATCACTGATAATACTACGCGAACTCCGTAAATACCCGATTGAGAACGGGATTTATGGTAGATGCTGCATTGGTTTAATTAATTCATTAATTTATATTATTTAATTTAATATTAATTTTAGAGAATATAATTTTATTTACATTTTTTAGGAGATGATTTGATGTTTTTTGGATATTCTATAGTTTAATATTTATTTTATATTATTTAATTTTATATAGTTTGATGATTAGCATAAATTACTTTGTATTACTTTATTGGTATTAGTTGAGAAATAATTTAATCTTTTTAGACCTATTGGCAACTCTAGTTCTTCTATGACAACTTTGGTCTCAGTCAGACCACTTTCAACTTGGTCTGGCTGGTGTCGACACTGTTGCTTCTTCTTTTGCCGTTACACATTCACAAATGTGTCTAATCCTATGAATCTGGTGCGCACGTCCCCACGTCTCTGGCGCATTCAAAAGAGTCAGGTCTGGCACAGAATGCGTACAACTTGGGCGTACAACTGTTCATACATATATAGAACAGGGCTTAAAGTACGCTAGAAACCTTTTCATACATGTTGTCCAGAATGGAAAAAAACAGAAGGGGGAATATCCCTCCTTGGGGAGAGCACCAAATAGACATGTGGGGATTTGAAAATTGCCTTTTTGAACGACACTAGGCATCTGTATATCACAAGGCATTATGGAAAAAGAGCTGACCGCTCAAGCGCCCTCTATAGGATGTAACCAATCCTCAATTTACTTCTGACTCACTGAGTCTTTGGAAAGCAAAAAGGGATATGAGCCAAGCCAGTGTTGCTCATCTGCAGACAGTTGTTTCAGGGTTTTTGCCCCTCCTCAGTCAGTGCAGAGCAGAGTGATTCTACATCATGAACAGGAATTAAACATAAAATAAAAAATCCAGCGGTACCTGGTAAATATTCTATAAAACAAGGAGCATTTGTAGAATGCCCACATGGTTGCACATACCATTGCCAATGTCATGAAACGCTTAAACGTTTCGGTTAAAGAAGTCCGCCACCGTGTTTGTCCTTAGAAACAAAGGGCGACATGTATGAATTTTTTCGACCAGGCTCCGTTTTTTTTGCGCGCATTAGTATCGTAGAATGCGCCTGAATTTATGAACCTGTTCTACTGCAGGTCATAGATTTAGTGCTTTCTAGCTACAAAGCAACAATTCAGGCTCAGGCAAACCTCTTGTAACTTGGTCTGCCTGTTCCGGCAGTAATGCGCCTAGTTTTGCCGTCCTACAGTTCTAAATAGTTCTAAATGTGTAGAATCATACAGTCGTGGTGCGAAATGCCCCCAGAATGCCCCCACATCTTGGGCGCATTACAACTTGCCGCGGGTGCCTCATAATACGCCTAATTGTGGGCTGCGTCTGCTCATACGTTGCGCCTGTTTTGGGGCTGAAAGGACACCATGATACTGGCAGAGCCCCAGACATACATGTCACCCTAAATGTTTGAAAAATACTTCGCCCACTATTACTTTGAGTCTTAAAAAATCAGCGAAATATTAAGGGCGACATGTATGGACTTTGGCACAGAAAATGTATTGTCATTTAAGTAATATAAAATTAATATTAGATTACATGTTGTAAAATTGATAGCAGCATCTACCATAAATCCCTTTATTATAGTAAAATCAGTAATTATAACAACTCAGGCTCAGGTAGACCACTTTTAACTTGGTCTGGCTGTTCAATCAGTTATGTGTCCCACATTCATAAGTGTGTCTAATCCTAAAAATGTGGTGCAACACGCCACCAGAACACCCCCACATCTTTGGCGCATTACCAATGTCCTCTTTGACCGTTTTAGTGCCTATAGAGTGCTACTGATATTGTATTGTGTTTGCATATCTTTTGACTGCCACAACAATGTGCACCTATACGTTTATTCTTCAAAACGGATGTGCTAACCAGATTTTGTTTTTTGACTGTTTGTATGGGGAAGTGGTAGTCCCCAGCCTGGATTATGTACTCCACCCACCTGCACAGGCTTTTTAATCAGATCAGGTTAATAGCTGGAACCTTCTAACCCTGAAATGTGGAGGTCTGGACAGACACCAAGAGAGGTAGCATTTAGCGTAGGTTCCCATCTGAATTGGGGTCACCTTGCCGCAGTAGGTGGGCATTTACAGTTTTGATCAAAAATGTGCACTAAGACTCTCAATTTTTTTTCATATATTCCATATTAGCAGAAATGCTGTTCCAAAAATTCTTAAGTCCTCTTTGACCGTTTTTAGTGTCTATAGAGTGCTACTGATATTGTATTGTGTTTGCATAGCTTTTGATTGCCACAACAGTGTGCACCTATACGTTTATTCTTCAAAACGGACGTGCTTATCAGATTTTGTTTTTTGGCGCATTACAAAATGTCAGGGCAGGCGCCGACTGCGCTAAAGTTTGGAGTGCGGCAGTTCATACAATTATAGAACAGGGTTACGACAGCTTTTTGGCGCAAAGTATGCCAGAAACCTGGCGCAGTCCCATTCATACATGTTGCCCTAAGAGTTAGAGTTAATGAGAGCTATTGTGTAATTGCTAAAATACTTGACCTCATACATTTTAGGCAACTTTTTAACACTTTGCACTTGTGCTTTAATTCATCACCAGTTTTCATGGATGAATGTGTCTCAATTTTCTCTGTAAAAAACACATTCTCCTCACTAACCCCAGCAGTGCCGATTGTATATTGGAATTCTGCAGACTGTATATGATGGGATTTATCATGGGGGTGATGGTGGAAAATACTATATTGAAGATAGAATCCAGAAGATCAGAGTAAAGTGGTAGCAGATGTCCTGCTAAGCCTGTCCCGAAGTAAAAAGAGATGACGGTGACATGGGATGAGCAGGTGGAGAAGGCCTTTTTTCGGCTTTCCTTCGACTTCATCTTAAAAATGATGGAGGCAATTTTAACATAAGACATAACAGTGCCCAGCAAAGGAATTAACACAAAAATCAAAACTTCTGCACAGTTTACTGCAAAAAACATTTGTGAGCTTGTGCATGTGGTCTTTGTTAGGGACTTAGGATCACAGAAGAACTGGTGGATGACGTGTGAATGACAAGAGGACATGTATATAGCTGAAGTCACAAATACCAAACCATTTAAAAAGGCGGCCACCCAAAACCCAATGGTTACCAAGATGCCATTCCTCCGACTCAAGATACGATGATAATGTAAGGGAATACAGATAGCGACATATCGGTCATAAGCCATGATGAACAGAAGAATATTCTCTGCTGTCGCCACTGTAAAAAAGAAGTACAACTGGGTATAACATTGTGAGAAGGAAACAATGTGATTTCCGGACAATAACATGTGCAGTAACTTAGGAACCGTGACCGATGTATAAAATATGTCTACAATGGACAAATTACCGATGAAGAGATACATTGGTTCATGTAATTGAGTTTTTAGACCAATGACTGTGATGATGGAAGAATTGACGAGAACTCCGACCAAATAGATCAAGAAAAAGAGAATGGAAATGTCTGTTTTTTTCCCCATGTTTCCAGAAAATGGCAAAATGTAAAAATATTTAATGGAAGTTTCATTCTTCATTTGTGTTCTAGAAAAAAAAGAAAAAAAGTATCAAAGATTTCAGCACATAATATATGAAATATCAATAAAATAGAGAAATGTAGCAAAAAAGAGTTTTTCTAGGTGATCATCTGGTCACCCTTGATAATCCAGAGGTTATTCCTGGTGATCAAACTATCTAGTGGCAATCCCTGAAGATTATATAGTTACATAGTTAGTACGGTTGAAAAAAAGACACCTGTCCATCAAGTTCAACCAAGGGTGGGGAAATATGTAGATGAAGGGAGAGAGACAATGACTTTAAGCCCAGCCTCACCACTGGTTAATGCCCTGGAACCCACAAGGCAAGAACCAATCTGCTCCAGTGGAGACCCTATATTTGACCCCAGAGCCTCCAGCAGCCATGATCCAGAATTTTACATAGCTACATATGCATTAATATTCTTTAGTTCCAGGTAGGTATCTAAGCTTTTCTTGAAACTCTCTACAGTTCCTGCTGTGACCAGCTCCTCAGGCAGGCTATTCCACAGATTCACAGTTCATACAGTGAAGAACGCTCTTCTCCTCTGGAATTGAATCCTTTTTTCTCTAGTCGAAGGGAATGTCCCCTTGTCTTTTGAGGGGGCTTCACTTGAATAATTTTTCCCCATAC
This sequence comes from Phyllomedusa bahiana, assembly GCA_025379985.1. NCBI lineage: Eukaryota > Metazoa > Chordata > Amphibia > Anura > Hylidae > Phyllomedusa > Phyllomedusa bahiana. The sequence goes on from JAODAL010012646.1 coordinate 47,733, forward strand.
TTTTTGTAGGGACCATTTATATATTTATATAAATTAATCATGTCCCCCCGAAGCCGTCTTTTCTCAAGACTAAATAAGTTCAAGTCTACTAACCTCTCCTCATAACTAAGATGCTCCATTCCCCTTATAAGTTTGGTTGCTCGTCTTTGTACTCTCTCTAGCTCCATTACATCTTTTCTATAAACTGGGGCCCAGAACTGAACAGCATATTCTAAGTGAGGTCGCACCAATGCTTTGTACAGCGGTAGAATTACATCCTTGTCCCGCGAGTCCATGCCTCTTTTAATACACGCCAATATCTTACTTGCCCTAGAGGCAGCTGATTGACATTGCATGCTGTTCTGTAGTCTATGATCTACAAGAATGCCCAGATCTTTCTCAACAAGCGATTCTCCAAGTTTTTCTCCCCCTAGGACATATGATGCCTGCAGATTATTTCTACCCAGATGCAGAACCTTACATTTATCCACATTGAACCTCATTTGCCAAGTGGATGCCCAAACACTCAGTGTGTCCAGGTCTGCTTGCAATTTATGAGCATCTTCCATAGATTGCACTACCCTGCATAGCTTGGTGTCATCTGCAAAAATCGAAACCGTGCTATTGATCCCTTCCACTATATCGTTAATAAATACATTAAATAAGAGAGGACCCAATACTGAGCCCTGCGGCACACCACTCACAACTGGGGACCACTCAGAGTAGGAGTCATTTACCACCACTCTCTGAGTACGATCCAACAGCCAGTTTTTAATCTAATTACATACTGTTATCTCTAACCCAATGGATTCTAATTTACCTAACAAACGCTTATGCGGAACAGTGTCAAATGCCTTTGTAAAGTCTAAAAACACAATATCCACAGCTGCCCCGCTGCCCCAGACTTCTACTCACCTCTTCATAAAAAAAGATCAGATTGGTCTGACAGCTTCTGTCCTTAGTAAATCCATGCTGGCAATCACTAATAATATTGTATTTGTCAACATATATCCTGTATATAGTCCCTTATGAGCCCCTCAAACATTTTTCCCACAACAGATGTTAAACTTACTGGTCTACAATTACCTGGGCAAGACTTGGAGCCTTTTTTGAAGATGGGAACTACATTTGCCTTGCGCCAGTCTCCTGGTACTATACCAGTCACCAGGGAATCTCTAAGTATCATGTACAGGGGCACAGAGATAACCGAGCTGAGCTCTTGGGTGTATACAATCAGGACCCGGAGCCTTCTTCACCTTCAGTTTATTTAACTTGGCTTTGACTTTTTCTACACTGAGTCAATTTATTATAGAAGAGGATGTTTTAACAGTACTGGCACCACCTACATCTGCATTTGGCCCACCCCCTTCAACTACTTTCTCATTGATAGTATATACTGAGCTGAAGAACCTATTTAGTACCTCTGCCTTCTCTTGGTCCCCAGTGACCAGTACCCCATCACAGGTTTTTAAGGGACCTACTTGCTCTGACTTCGGCTTTTTTGGCGTTTATATGCTTAAAGAATTTCTTGGGGATGTATCACTCTAAGAGGAAATGTAGAGTAAAGAGACCCACATGATGCTGATGGAGGTCTATCTTTTGGACTAAAAACCAAATTATGGAATTGCCTATGAAGAACATTCTTCAGAAATGTTACTTCTTCTGAGTAGGTTTCAGCCAGTGTTGTAATGCATTTTTGGGTGGCCTCAGAGATCAAACCAAAGCATTTTTGATAGGCAATGGCTTTAAAGAGACAGCTACTCTGATGACGATTGCAGAATATACAGACCTGCATGATACTGATGGAGCTGTATCTTCCGGCCTAAATACTTTACAACATAATCGCTTATGAGGTTGACTCTACAGACGTGTTTGTAGGCTTCACCCAATGCTGATACAAGTCAGAAAAAGTTATAACCCAACTTTGGGTGGACTACGAGTAAGGGTTTCTTTATTCCGAAACGCGTTAGTTTCAAGACATGTAATTTTTCACTCTGTTATGGAGCGCTATATTTGTGGACGTTTGCTAATATTCATATTTTTGGATATTTTTACTTGTTGGAAATGTTGATGGACAATGAAATAAAATATTTAGCAGATCAGACATTTGTTTCTGTAGAGTAGTTGTCTCACCTGCTTTTACCAGCATCTGATCTTAGCTTTGATAAAGATGTAGAAGTAGGGCTGGTACAACAGGTAGACAAAGGCAAGCTAAGGCATAGGGCTCCACGTCATCCCAGTCCCAGTCCTATGTCCCAATCATCTGTAGAAGTGGGTGTATTAACCACAAGAACTCTTCCCATTATTACATCAGAACAGTTCAAAGAATCTTGAGTTGAGTGTCCCATTCCAACCCATTTACAACAACTTCTAACAACAAGAAGACCTCATACGCTAAAACTCTGGATTCAGCTCTGCTGCCGAATACAAACTAAACCTTCCCTCCAAGATTGATGTGTTGTATGTTCATGTTGTCCCAAGCACACTTTATCCAGTATGGACAGGACACCCACAAAAGAATTGTAAGAAAAAACAAAACACAACGCTTATGTTAGTAGGTTCTAATTTTATTTCTTTTTCACTATTATGAAAATATCTCAAGCCGACGTTACTGCTGATATAAGAGTCTGTTTTACTCTAAACTCAAAGTCTTATTTTTAATGTATAAATCACATTTGTGCTTTGTAGTTAAAAGTTATAAAATATTAAAAAAGTAATGGGAAAAAATACATAAACCTCAACATCCTGAAATTATTGTTATTCTTTAGAAATGTAAAATCTGTGAAACCCTCAGTTTACTATAATTCATTTACCAGAATGTTTTTCAGTAAGAAATAAATTATCCATGGTAGTTTAATGTCTCTGATAGTTCATGAAATGTACAATATAAATTTCGGTGCTGACTTACCAGAACAGTAACACGAGGCTCGTCCTAATGAAGCGATAGGGAGCTGAGATGGAGAATTTATATTGTGTTGGGACAATCTCAGCCTAATGATCATCGGTTTATAATTACCCATGAGGAAAAGATGTTTATGGTCCCATCACAGAATTCGAGACTCTTGGGTCTTCATCTATTGATTTACAATGTTTTATCTTTTAAGCTTTTGTTTTACATTAAATGAAGAACATTGAGCCTCATTTATCAAAACTGTCTAGCAGTAAGACTGCTTTTCTTGCCTATAGCAACCAGTCAAAGCCCATAGCAACCAATCAGAGCTCATAGTAATCAATCAGAGCTCATAGTAACCAATCAGGACTCAGCTTTCACTTTTCTGGAGCACCATATGAAATGAAATCTGAGCTCTAATTGGTTGTTATGGGCTCTGATTGGTTACTATGGGCAACAAAGAAAGTCTTACTGCCAGACAGTTTTGAAAAATGAGGCCCATTATTTTTATTTATTTCTAATTGTATGTCTAATGCACAAGACAGATCATGAATTCACATTGTTCCTTTAGAATAATAATACACACAATGGATCAATCCAATGCCTCAATTTTTTTTCTGTGGGATTAGAACATAATATGGCAGAAAAACTGTGTGTACCTTTGTGTCAAATCAGAGGTAGGAAAAGATAAGAGGGAGGCCTCAGGCATTTCCCTTCTGTGGGAGGTCTACTATGGTGCGTAGGATATGTCCATGATGTCTTAAAGGGGTCCTCCCATGAAGGAACATCTGCTTAAAAGGTGGACTGGGGTTGATCCTTGGGGTCCACCAGTGGAGTTGATTCTTGGGGCCCACCAGTGGAGTTGATTATTTGGGCTCACCAGTGAAGTTGATTCTTGTGGCCACCAGTGGAGTTGATTCTTGGGATCCACCAGTGGAGTTGATTCTTGGAGCCCACCAGTGGAGTTGATTATTTGGGCTCACCAGCGGCGTTGATTCTTGCGACCCACCAGTGGAGTTGATTGATAGGGCCCACCAGTGAAGATGAGTCTTTGGGCTCACCAGTGAAGATGATTCCTGGGGCCCACCAGGGGAGTTGATTCCTGGGGCCCACCAGTGAAGTCGATTCTTGGGCCCACAAGTGGAGTTGATTCTTGTGGTCCACCAATGAAAATTATTCTGGAGGCCCAGCAGTGAAGTGGATTCTTGGAGCCCACCAGTGGAGTTGATTATTTGGGCTCCCCAGTGGAGTTAATACTTGAGACCCACCTGTGAAGTTGATTCTTGGGGCCCACCAGTGGGATTGATTAATGGGGACCTACAGTGGAGTTAATTCTTGGAGCCCACTAGTGAAGTTGACTCTTAAGGCCCATCAGTGGAGTAGACTCTTGCAGGCCACCAGTGGAGTTGATTATTGGGGTCCGGCAGTGGAACTGATTCTTTGGGCTCACTAGTAGAGTTTATTCTTGAGACCCACCAGTATAATGGATTCTTGGGGCTCACCAGTGGAGTTGATTCTTGAGCCCAACTAGTGGAGTTAAATCTTGGGTCCCACCAATGGAGGTGATTCTTTGAAATCACCAGTGGAGATGATTCCTGGGGCCCACCAGTGAAGTTGATTCTTGGAGCCCTCTAGTGGAGATAATTCTTGGGGCCCACCAGTGAAGCTGATCCTTGGGGTCCACCAGTGGGGTCAATTCTTGGGGTCCACCAGTGGAGATGATTATTTGGGCTCACCAGTGTAGTTGGTTCTTGGTTCCCACCAGTGGAGTTGATTCTTTGGGCTTACCAGTGGAGTTGATTCTTGGGTCCCAACAGTGAAGGTGATTGTTAGGGCCCACCAGTGGAGTTGATTCTTGGGTCTCACCAGTGGAGAATATTCTTTGGGCTCACCAGTGGAGATGAATCCTTGGCCCCACCAGTGAAGTCGAATCTTTGGGCCCACCAGTGGAGTTGTTTCTTGGGGGCCCACCAGTGAAAATCATTCTGGAGGCCCAGCAGTGCAGTGGATTCTTGGAGCCCATCAGTGACATTGATTATTTCGACTCAACAGTGAAGTTGACTCTTGGGGCCCACCAGTGGATTTCATTCTTGGGGCCCACCAGTGGAGTTGATCCTTGGGGACCACCAGTGGAGTTGATTATTTCGACTCAACAGTGAAGTTGACTCTTGGGGCCCACCAGTGGATTTGATTCTTGGGGCACACCAGTGGAGTTGATCCTTGGTATCCACCAGTGGAGCTGATTCTTTGGGCTCACCAGTACAGTTTATTCTTGGGGCCCACCAATGGAGATGATTCTTTGAACTCACCAGTGGAGATGATTCTTGGGGCCCACCAGCGGAATTGATTCTTGAGACCCACTAGTGGAGTTTATTCTTGGGTCCCACCAATGGAGATGATTCTTTGAACACCCTGAACACCCTGATCTTGGCTCTGGGCCGGCGCCATTGACGCCGAGGGAAGATCTCCCACCGCACTCCCGTCCATAACGGTCGCTGTATCCTGCCAACTACGCCAAGTTGTAAGTCAAGGCACCGAGGCAGGCTTACTGGAATACAGCAAAGTCACGGACAAAGAACACGATTCCAACAACAGTTCAACAACAGTCTGATTTATTGAACTTTCTGGAAAAGTATGGCGAACAATTTCCCCAAACACAGTGTATCCTCTGGATGCATGTTGACTTTACCTACCCGTGGGGTTCGGAAAGACCGAGCACCCCTTACCTTTTAATACCGTAAGAACAAATGGGAATGATTGTTTGTGGTGCCGTTCACATGCGCGCTCGCGGTGCAGCACAGCAGCTTACAACTTAACTGAATTTACCTGCTTCCCTCCCAAATGCACATGTGATGCAAACTCTCTTGCAGGTGAACCGGTCGCATGGATAGCAGTGCAGTAACTCTTTTCTAAGTCCTGAACAGGAAGGTGTACTTGGGAAACCCCCTTTTGGCCTGTAACCGAACCTGAACTAACTAATCTAATAACAGGCCTTCTCACAGTCCTGAGCTCGTTGGCGTGCACGCATCTGGCTGATGTACCTTAAGATGGCCGGCAGTTCCTGCTCCCAGGTGCGGATTCCTACTGATGGAGCTGATAGTCCGGATGCAGACGTTCCTCTCAACCTCGGCAAATTGTCCTTTTCGTCCGGGAGCTCTCTCAGGGAAGAGCGTCCGTGTAGACAGCCAGGCTTTCCTTTGTCTCTGGAACAACTCTCGGTCCCGAGTCTGGCAGATTCAGGGAAAACTGGATCATTCCTTGCTCAGCTCCTGTCCTCTTCTGATTCCTCTGGGTCTCTTATCTCATCTAAAATGGCCGCAGCCATGTCAGTTTTATAACATGTCTCTCATTTACATATCTCAGAAACCGGAAATAGCGGCATCTTGTGACCAAACAGCAGAATACAATGGAACTCTTCACAATTGTCATACATAGGATCTTACTTAGTGAACACAATGTGGCTGGTCCACTATCCCACAAACTCACCAGTGGAGATGATTCTTGGGGCCCACCAGTGGAATTGATTCTTGGGGCCCACCAGTGGAATTGATTCCTGGGGCCCTCCAGTGAAGTCGATTCTTGGGGCCTGCCAGTGGAATTGATTCTTTGGGCTTACCAGTGGAGTTGATTCTTGGGGCCCACCAGTGGAGAGGATTCTTGGGGCCCACCAGTGAAGATGATTCTTGGGGCACACAAGTGGGATTAATTCTTGGAGCTCAATAATGAAGTTGACTCTTGGGGCCCAACTGTGGGGTTGATCCTTGGGCTCCACCAGTGGAGCTGATTGTTTGCTCTCACCAGTGGAGTTGATTCTTGCAGCTCAACGGTAGAGCTGATTCTTTGGGCCCACCAGTGAAGATGATTCCTGGGGCCAACCAGTGGAGATGATTCATGGGCCCCACCAATGGGGTTGATTCTTGGGGCCCGCCAGTGAAGTGGAGTCTTAATGCCCACCAGTGGAGTTGATTCTTGGGCTCACCAGTGGAGTTGATTTTTGGGACCCACCAGTGGAGTTGATTTTTGGGACCCACCAATGGAGATGATTCTTCAGGCCCACCATTGGAGTTGATTCTTGGGGCCCACCAGTAATGTTAACTCTTGGGGCCCACCAGTGGAGTTTATCCTTGGGATCCATCAGTGGAGTTGATTATTTGGACTCACGAGGGGAGTTGATTCGTGGGGCCCACCCGTGGCGTCGATTCTTTGGACTCACCAGTGGAGTTGATCCATGGGGTCGCCCAGTGGAGCTGATTTTTGGGTCCCAGCAGTGGAGTTGATTCTTGAAACCCATCAGCGGAGTTGATTCTTGGGGCCTACCAGTGGAGTTGATTCTTGGGGCCCCCCAGTGGAGAGGATTCTTGGGGCCCACCATTGGAGATGATACATGAGCCCACCAGTGGAGTTAATTCTTGGGTCCCATCAGTGGAGTTGATTGTTAAAGCCCACCAGTGGAGTTGATTCTTAGGACCCACCAGTGGAGTTGATTGTTAGGCCCCACCAGTGGAGTTAATTCTTGGGATCCACTAGTGCAGTTGATTGTTAGGGCCCACCAGTGGAGTTGATTCCTGCGGAACACCAGTGGAGTTGAATCCTGGGGCCTACCAGTGGAGATGATTTTTGTTCCCACCTTTCTGCTTCTGTACTTAAACCTTGAACTTTGCCTCTCTTTCTCTGCCTTTCTCCCTAAAATAAACCCCAGGGTTTTCAGACAAAGGGGCCCATCGGGGGGATTCTCATGTTATCCTGTGTGCTAGTCTGCCCCTTCCCATTAATGTACATCATGAGTTGTGTATTAATTTGGGTTTTCGACTTTTCTTTTCTGCTGTCAGGTTGCTTCTTTGGGCCACCCATATTTCTTCCTGTTTCTCTACATCCACTGCAAATTTAAAAGCAAGTGTGTGCCAAAATGTCTCCATAAGTTTCTCTACCAATGGATGTGGTCCACTTCCCTTTTAGTCTTTGTCTAATCTTAGCTGTTGGTTTTGTGTTTGTTTGTGGTCTTTAAGGGCCACATGTATGAAAACTGTCTTGGTCTAAGACTGCCCTTAATGCCCATAGGAACCAATCAAAGCACCCCTTTCATTTGATATAGTGCTCTGGAAAAATTAAAGGGGCGCTCTGATTGGTTGCTATGGGCAACAAAGACAGTCTTAGACAAAGACAGTTTTCATACATGTCCCCCTATGTCTTTTATCTACTGGTTCTGACCTTGGCTATCCTACTATCTCTCTAGCCTGCCCCTTCTGTACTGTATTTCAGATATCAGCAATTGCCATGTGGACTCCATTAAGGGGAGCAACCTGATAGTTTCCTGAAGTGTATTGAAAGCTTGAAAATGAAAACCAAAGTCAAAAGAAAATAAAAGAGTGGTGCTCTTCTAGTGTAACCGGTACAAGCAAGATAAACACTGTAGGACTGAGTTGTCGTATTCACCTACTGGTGTTGTGCTAATCTTAGAGGCACAACACTCTTCAAATGGGAAAATCTTTGATATCACTGCAGCAATCTCTGGCTGTACTCCAAATTACGATAATACATGCAGTGAAAGATCAGCAGAGCTTAAATCAAAATTACTCAGTTCACAGTATGTACATTTAACACATCAATAGCAGTATGTGTAAGATTAACTTATTTTTTAACATCCTAAAATACTAAAATAAGGGGAGCTCGGCGTGTTTCACGACTGAACCATCACTTCATCTCAACACAGTCATATGTCAAGCTCAATGTGTGACTCAGTGGATCCACCACCCATAATAAGGTAAGCTGTGACAATCTATGGTTGAATGTTTGGGTAGTCTGAAAAATCTAAAATAAAAATAGTCTTTACTTTTTGGATTATATAACGATACTATTTAATTGATATGTATACAATCCAGTTCCATGATCTGTTATGGCTTTTGCAAGCCAATGGAGGTCTTAGATATGGTGGAAAATTTAGTAAGTCTCTGTTACAAATTCTGTCACATATAGTGAGAAAAATTTCTCGTAAAAATCAGGGACATCTCACCGGCAACCCGGTGGGCCGCTGGGTGCCGGAGGTGTCTGATGAGTGTCGGATTTGGCACCGTGTAATAGTTATCATTTAGATTGGAAACCTTGATATAGACGTGTGCAGAACATGGTTGTTAAAGAGTCAGGAGTGTCCAGCTTATATACATATTGTAAGCCATGGAGATGTGGCCAGATTTCGCTATTTGTGACAGCAGGTATAGCACTTCATGCTATCAAAAATGGCAAAAACACAAATAACACTCCAAACTTTAATTAAAGAGAGCCTTATATTTGGAATGTACTCTTACGCCTCAGTCATGTCTGATGCTATAGCTTGTTGGACAGTCTCTGCTGAATATTATTTAACTATGTAGAAAAGGGATACAATAAGGACATTTTTAGAGGGACATTAGATTGTGACTCACAATGGAGACAGCAACTGGTGTGAGGTACATAGACTGTGTGCAACCCTGTGGCGTATGTTATTGCTATGGGACTAAAGAAAACCAAACATATAATTACAAAAAACAAAGGCCAACACTGGAAGATACAGCCATGTATGTTATTGAAGAGGGAAAATCAGAGACAAGATGAGCCAGTAATCTATGTATGTCTGTTTTGTGTCTGTTTGAAGTGGTTTCATGGCAACTGCTCAAGATCCTTGCTTGTTTGATGACCAAGACTTACACGTCTGGGCTTATTAGGAGTCTATAAAGCTCAGCTGAATAGGGCACTCTGTGCAGAATATAGGTTTGGATCCTGTTCTGCTGTAATTTTAATATGCTCTGTCCAGTATCTGTTAGTTGTGTTAGACTTAGTATGTGTCTCAGTCTTGTTGGTTTAGTCTTCGACCTTGTAACTTTTGAGAATTTAGGTTTGGAGTTTGTGTAGTTTCTGTTGGGCCCTGCCTAGGTATCGCTGGGTCCAGAGCCACTTGCTATATTAGGGTCAGATGTTAGCTGAGGGATGTTTTTGAGTGAAAGATGATAGGGTGAAGTCATCAATAGAGGTTCCGGTGTTAGGGGTAGTCACAGGGTGATCTTTTAAAGGATATCATAGAGACAATTAGGAAACACCTTTGAATCTCTACCAAATCATGCAGCTGTCTACATCCTCCTGCTGTCTTTGGCCGAATATTCTAGTGGTGAGTCCTTTAACTGATAAGCTTCATATTGCCTCTTCATATAACTGTTGGTGTACTAATTGTGTTGCTAGTTGTTGTTTGGAATCCATCAGTGCGGTTAAAGACATCTGCCATTCCAATATACTAGAGCACTTCTTCCCCACTGAAAAAGAACTAGGTCTTGATTCAGCTCATTAGCTAAGCTGTAGAGCTGGAACTGGCAATTTCTCTCACCATCAGTAGGTAACATTAGAATATCAGGAAGAAACACAGGAAGAGAAGAAACCAGGGAAATTCAGGAGGATTTGAACCTAGAACCCCTATGCTGTAAGACAGAAGTGTTAGCCCTTCAGCTACATTGTAGCCACTCACAGTTCTTTACATAAACAGACCTTTGTTTGACTAGAGACTGAGTTGTGAGCACACTGTGGGGAAAGGCATGATGATGTCAAGCCTGCTGGGTCACATGATATGCAGTTTAAACAAATGATACATGCCCACTTTTGAACACACTGAAAGCTGAAGCAGGACAAACCAGGCATGAAATGCCTTTGTGTTAAAACCTCTTTAAGGGATCGAAAGTCAGGAAGCTGAGGACTATCGCGTGGTTGCCAATACATTTCATGTACTTTTAAGGAGCCCACTTTGTAATACTTTACGTCAGTGTTTCCTCCATTTGCTAATATTTTGAGTGTTTGTGTCTACAGTTGCTTTTTTATAAACCACATTGCCCTCAATAACCCCAGCAATGCAGATTGAATGTTTGAGTTCTGTAGACTGTATATGATGGGATTTATCATGGGGGTGATGGTGGCAAAAACTATGTTGAAGACAGTATCTAGAACTTCAGAATAAGGTGGTATCAAGTATTGCGCTAAGCATGACCCATAGTAAATACAGACAATCGTGACGTGGGATGAGCAGGTGGAGAAGGCCTTTGTTCGGCTTTCCTTCAACTTTATCTGGAAGATGACGGAGAAAATTTTAACATATGAAATAAAAATGCACATCAATGGAATAAACACCAGGATCAAAATTTCTAGGCCTGCTATTATAAAAAACATTGGTGAGGTTGTGCACGTGGTCTTAGTTAGGGACTTAGAATCACAGAGGAACTGGTGGATGACGTTGGAGTGACATGAGGACATGTTCAAAACTGAGGTTACGAATACTAAAGCATTTAAAAAGGCGGCCGCCCAAATCCCAATGGTTATCAAGATGCAATTTTTCCGACTCAAGATTCTATGATAATGGAAGGGTAAACAGATAGCAACATATCGATCATAAGCCATAACGAAAAGAAGAATTTCTTCTGCCGTCGCCACTGTGAAGAAAAAGTACAACTGGGTATAACACTGTGAGAAGGAAACAATGTGATTTCCGGACAATAACATGTGCAGTAACTTAGGAACCGTGACCGATGTATAAAATATGTCTACAATGGACAAATTACAGATGAAGAGATACATTGGTTTATGTAACTGAGCTTCCAGACATATGACTGTGATGATGGAAGAGTTGACGAGAACTCCGACCAGATAAATCAAGAAAAAGAAAGTGGAGATGAATGGTTTGTTCTTTGTTTCCCCAAAAAAGGGTAAAATGTAAAAATATTTAATGAAAGTTTCATTCTTCATTTGTATTTTCTTAGCATTCTATAAAAAAAAACACAAAACATATTATAGAGTACATAGTATATTCAATATCAACATCATCGGGTCATCCCTTGCAATCCAATGCTCTTTAGTGGTGATCCAGCCACCTAGTGGCAATCCTTAAATCAGTTTTCTCATCACATTAATTAGATTTAAACATCTAAGTTAAGGTTAATATATTATTACCAAATACATTGCTGTTCTGATTTTGCTCCCTTTCAGAGTAAGCACAGTTCTTTATCTCCTGCCTGTGCACACTAGCTTCCCTAGATTACCGACTACTTGTCTCTGTTCTAACAGTGGCCGGGGAAGTGACGGGATTCCTAGCTGTGTCTTCTTAGCAGTACAGGAGCTTGTTTATGTTTCTTACTGACAAACTTTACCCCTTTAGAGCTCTGAAGCCTTCTGCCCTGCTGTCAAAACCCCTCTATCATCAATGTCCCTCAAAGCGACTCAGCACGGAATAACAGAGCTGAAATATCAGTCACTGCTGTAGAACTGCCCACCACCTGAACAGGAAGTGGCAGCCTGAACAGGAAGTGGGAGCCTGAAGCTGTCAAACCACCCACAGCCTTGGCCATGGCGGGCCCCTGAATATGGCAATCCTGCGGCTTCTTTTTGGGAAGAAAGGCAGAAAAAAAGACATGAAAAGCAAGAGACGTTTTGTAATTGCAGTCATGTACTGTAGCCATAGGGTGGACCCCAGAAATCAACTCCTCTTGTGGATCCCAAGAATCAATTGCACTAGTAGAACATAAGAATCAAATCCTTTGGTGTGTCCCTAGAATAATTTAAACTGATGGGCCCAAAAATCTATTCCACTGGTGAGCCACAAGAATCAGCTCCATTGGTGGGCCCAAGAATTAACTACATTGATGACCCTAGGAATTAACTCCATTGTAGGGCCCAAGAATCAACTCCACTGGTGGGCCCCAAGAATCAACTCCATTAGCGTGCCCCAAGAATTATCTATACTGACGGGCCCCTGGAATCAACTCCACTGGTGGACCCAAGAATCAACACCATTAGTGGGCCATAAGAATAAACTTCACAGGTGGGTTTTTAAGAATCATTTTCGCTGGTGTGCCCCAGGCACCCCAGGCCAACAATGAGGACACATAATAAACTGCCTCTGTCTTCTCTTTGGAGAGCCCAGGTGTCGAATTGCACATGAGACATAGGTCATTGACAACATTACTAACCACAAAAGGACTGGGCTACAAATAGCCTGGTGGTCTGCAAGGTGTTACAATTAATGAAACGTTTTATAACAAGATGACCTCATATGTCATATTTCAGAGTACAAAATGATTTTCCCTTTAACATCAATGCGTTTTACGGGGGTGACATCAGCTGCTTGCCCCTACTATATTACAAGTGTGCTTCATTTTGTGGCACATAACACAAAACAATAAAAAAACACAGCACAACATAGGGAAAAAAACCTTCCAGATTAGATAAAGTAGAGTATGTGGTTATTTCACTCACCTTATCAGGTTATTATTATTTATTTTATAGTGCTATTAGTTCCAGGGCGCTGTACATTTGAGGGAGGTTACATACGTAACATATGTCAAAAAAGTACAATGGTGACGATAAATGACTAACAACTGGTACAGAAGGACGAAGAAAACCTACCCGTGAAGGTTTACAGTCTACAAGGGAGCAGGAAAAGACAGAAGATGGGGGGCAGACATGTTAATGGGGTGTTGTAGGGGCAGCGGGGTTATTGTAGGTTATAGGCTCCTGACGAGATGGGTTTTCAGGTTGCTTTTGAAGCTGGTGAAGGTGTAGGAGAGTCTGATGTGTTGGGGCAGTGAGTTCCAGAGTCTGGGGGAAGCACGAGAGAAGTCTTTGAGATGGTTGTGTGAGGAACGGACAAGAGGAGAGCAGAAAAGAAGATCTTGTGAGGAGCTGACAAGAGGAGAGAAGAGAAGATCCTGTAATGAGCTGACAAGAGAAGAGAAGAAGGTCCTGTGATGAGCGGAGATTGCGTGATTGAAGGTATCTGGAGATTAAGGCAGTGATGTATGAGGAGGACTTGTACAATAGCTACAACATTACTGTGGTAGTATGTGGTAGTACAAGAAGGTACCGCGGGCATCCTCTTCTCCGGGATTCTGTGCCAGTCAGCTAACTATAGGAACAAATTTCAACAAACATAAGAATCTAGAGTCGCGATCTTATGGTAGGAATGGTGGATAGCAAAGTAGTACTGAAGTCTACACAGCAACGTAACCAGACAACATACTCCTTTATTGCATAAGTCTTAATGTAACTTTTTTTTAGGACTCTTGTCATCCCTTTATCAGACAAGTCATAAGGGAAAACTTGAAAAGAGAATCAATAGGAATGAATTTGAATAGATAAAATTGGTAAAAATCAACTTGATAAAATAGCTATCCCGTATGTAATGGTTTAATAGAGTACAAAATTCATATCAGCAACAACAAAATATAAAAATAAATAAAGACAAAATTTCACATAGGAGAACTGGTGAAATTAAACTAAATATATTTCTCCTAAAAATCATAATACAATAATTAAAACTAAATTATATATGAATTCAAGTACATAATAACCCGGAGAATACAATGTAGTCATACATCTTCAATAAGTACATGATTCAATCAAAGTGAAAATTATTTCTATCAAAGTAAAAATAAAAATATATTGAACTTAAAGGGGTTGTATCATTTCATTAAATGATCTTCAGAATAAAGGGACAGTGAAAACAAGCAACTTTGCAATTGGATGTCATTTGCAAAGCTGTCTTGTTTTCATAGGATCTCTTATCTTCGTTTTGTATAACAACTGTTCCCCAGTGCCAGTCGGAATCCACCTCCTTTCATTTAATTGGCTGCCGGCTCTACTAATTTACATTCTGTCTAGCCCCCCGGTCGTATTCATGGGAGCGCGCATTCCTGCCTCACTCACTCAGAATAAGGGCCCGGCAACATTTCATTCTGTACAGCCAACAGCAGTAACCCTGCAGCTGCTTCTACAACCAGAAAACAGCAGAATTGTGCCTCAGTGCCTAATGCTCCTGCGTGTAAACATAGACTTGAGGCGGATCTGTGCTGCTGTGGATGAGTTGATAGAAGACTGGATTCAACTGTAACAAACCTCCAGCTGTGAAAGGAGATAAGATCAGTGCTATGAGTTCATAGAAGACTGTCTAGACTAAATGCAGGCCTGTGGTATGTAAACAGCTCTTACAAAATAAGACTGCATAGTGAGAGGACTGTGACATGTGGACTCAGAGAGGGGGGGGGGTGGTAGAACATTCTAACTCGGGAGCGAGCATAAACAGTGAAGGGGGAGGATGATGTCATCCCCATTCAGTTAAGAAACACCTAGCTGGGAGGTGAAGAAACGCCCCTGGATTTCAGGAACTGAGAAAATCAAGCTTCAAAAGAACAGCCGAACTGATGAAGTGATACATCCCCTTTAATATAAAGCATGGGTGGCATAACATTAACCAAGGTATTAACCCAGACTTGTTGAGAATAAATAATAATAACTCAAGTAAAAATAGTATCATATAGGCCAGAAATCGTCGAATGTAAAGATGGGTAATTCTTAGCTGACTGATTAGCAGCTTGCCAACCATCTGTTGATGTAAGGTCGCAGGTGAACAAGCAAAACAGGGAAGTTACATGAAATAACACTACAAAGTGTATAATTTATAGACTGTCTTTATCAATAATGTTTCTATTTTAATTTTTTTTTAAATTCCGATAGATTTAAATTATACATGACTTATTTAACGGCAGAGGCACATAACCTAAAAGAGTGACACATTTGGACAAGGTCATGAAATTTAAGTAAACTTTATATTACACAATAGAGTCATGAGAGAAGAACCTCTCATGATACAAAGATTGAAATATAAATTAAGATCAACCAAGATAACCTAGGTCAAAATAAAACAAGTAAACCATATGAAACCAAGTAGATCTGGTGCAATGTATTAAATAAATTAAAGGATTAAAAGAATAGAATAAAAGACATCACTAGATGATTCAGCAATCGGACAGTGGATGGATGAAGACAGGTGTATGGTGTAGGGAAAAATCATATACATTTACACAAACAGTAGTAAGAATGATAACTGTCCCTAGCTAATTTTTCCTAATGCTATCCCTCAAAAGCATACCCTACAATTGCCCCTAAAACCAGACCCTCTATCCCTAAAGTTAACACTAAAGTCTTTCCCTCAAAAATATCCCTAAGTTACAACTGACACTAATACAAAAGTGGCCTTGGGATCCAGCAAGTCACTGGCAGGGTCCAATAGAAATTATACAAAAACACCAACTCTATATTTCTCCAAAACTATAAAGTCCAGAACTTGGTCAAATGAGAATGTGACAAGAAACAAGATACTTTAGCCAGATGCAGCTGTTCTGGACAGAAGACTACAAAACAGAACAATCCAACACATCAAGCCTAGGCAGGATCAATACAGCTATGTTTGACTACCAAATCCGACGGAAGAATGTGCATGTTCCAAAGTTTTTTCTAAACCATCGGTTTCGAAATCCAATCTCAGAAAATCTGTGCCGTGTAGACTAGCTATCAGGTATTCTGTTGAGAGGTTGGTTTATTATAATCCCTGCCTTTCCAATCGCTGTATACACAGTGTTCAATTAGTGCTGTATATACAGAGCAGCTCTGCAATCAGTGCTTGGGGCTGCATTTCCCCAGTAATTGGAGAAAAATCTGGAAAGTGATACAATTGCAAAATTTATTATAGTGCCATGTTTTGTTATTAAAAAAGTGACAAACAATTTTTTTTACCATTTCCCCTGATTGTATTTTTAAATTTGCGTGAGCCCAAACCGGTACAGTCCTGGATCCAAAGCGCAACAATACTTGCCAGACACAAATACCATTTTTATTACATTTTATAAGCTAATATGCAAAGTTTGTAGTCATGAAAGCTACAATACAACACAAAGAACAGTAAAACCAGATATTAAAATTTTAATTCTGCCTAATAAAATTATACAATACGGGCTTATCCACCTAAATAAAAAATTACTACTAGATCTTGTCCAAAAATTATTTAGAACTTTAAGGCCAAATTCAATGAAATCATTTGTCTTTGCCATTAGAAAACAGGGATAAATAATAGGCTTAGGTGACGATTATCCTTAGATGCATTTTCCAGCCCGGCTGCCATCCATTGTTCCATTGTTTTCAGAGGCATTACTCCTCATTTTCTGCACAGCCCACAGAAGGGGAACCGGCGGAAAAACCCAAAAAGAAAAACCAAATCTCTGTCGCCCATTGTGTATTTTTAGTTATTTGCTTCTTTAATTACTTTTTACTTATTATGACACCTTCCCTATTTAACTGCTGACGTAGAAACTTAAGATTGTTTTTAAAAGTGTACAGATTTGGGTGTGTGCCCTGGCAGCAGCCTGTGTCATACTGACACATAGGGCGACCTGAATGAACAGGGTTGCACCAGTTGTCTGTCATGCTTTGTGGCCAAAAACCTGTCGTAGCCCTGTTCTATTGATGTCATTTGCCCAAAATTGTCACATTCTACACCAGACGCAGCTATTTTGAATCTGCCAAGTGTGCGGGGGGTGTCGCACCAGCATCTTAGGATTGTGCCCAATTTTGGCATGAATTCTACAAATACGCCAAAGTTTGGCACATAACTGTCGGACAAATCCATACCAATTTCAAAGGTGCATGGCTGAGACAAATTTTGCAGTAGGACTGGACACATGTATAAAGTGCTGTGAACACTTCATCAACGGCCCCTTTCAAAACCACCCCTCAAAATTTTTAAAAATGCGTGTTGTGCAAGGTCTCATGCATTACGCCCACAGTGTAATGTATTGGCATGTAGGAGTATGCTAATACATTACTAAGTGTAAATAAAATAGGGTAAAAAGTTGTCCTTTAATGGGATTTTAAAAAGAAAAACAAACATTAAAAAAGTGAAAAAACATAAAGGTGAAAAAAATAAATAAAAAAAAATTTTAATTAAAAAATTCTTGTGCCTACACTACACACAAAAGAAAACTTATACACATCAGATATTTACATGACCATAATAAGCTGTAGAACTAATCTCACGGGTTTTTATGTAAGGGGGAAATGTTGTAAAAAAATAATAATAAAAAAATGCAGAAAAACACTTTTTTTTATGTTCACGCTGCAAAAAAGATTTTAAAAAAAATTCATAATTTAACTAAAAAACACCCCCCTTTGAAAAAATCGACTTCTTTTGCAAAAATACCCCCCCCAAAAACAAAAAAAAATATTTAAACGACAAAAAAATGAGTTGCCCATAAGGTCTTTTCAGGTGTGGTGTTTAAGAGATTAATGTTTAAATATAGTTTTTTTTAAAAATGCAAAAAGATAAAAACCCTAAAAAAAAACGGTAAACCGTAACAAACTACAATTAATATTTGTGTTGTATTAGGTTTTTCTTACGATCAGTAACAGACTTCCCTGATTAACTCTTTTCCCGGAGCGAGTCGGAACTTTGTAGAAGTTTTATATTGTGTTGGGACAATCTCCACCTGGAGATCGTAGGTTTATAATTACCCATGAGAAATAAGATGTTTACGATCCCGTGATGAATTCAGGTCTCTTGGGATTTACATACGGATTTACTAGGATCCATCTTCTAAGATTTTATTTTATATTCCATTTAGAACATTTTTAAATTGACTTCTAGAAGTGTGTCTAGATGTTCAAGAAGGATCATGAATGTTCTCTCAGCACCGTTCCCCTATAAGAGCAATGACCCTCTGCTGGATTAGTATAAAATCTAAAAAAAAATATTGTATCCCTCTGTGAAAACATAGAGACATATAGAGGTAGAGAGAAGGGCCCGGACTTTTAAAGGGGCATATCATTTACTGATACAACCCGTCAATTTATTAGAACCAAACCCAAAGAAAACCGAACGGAAAAAAAGGGAACCGAAGATTTAAAACCATCAAAAGCCGGGAAAAGGGAAATGGGAGCCCAAAGCTAAAGGGCCACCCACCCGCCTAAACAGGAAGGGGAGCCCGAAACTTTTAGAACCCCCACCCCCCTGAACAGGAAGTTTGGGGCGGGAAAACTGTAGAAACCCCCACAGCCTAACAGGAAGTTTTTCCGAACTTTAAAAAAACCTACCCAAAAAGAACAAGGGAAAAGGGAAAAACCTTTAAGCTGAGAACTTTCCACAATCTAAACAGGGAAATTTTGGGGGAAACCCTTAAAGGCTGTAGAAAATTCCCGTTAAACCCAAAAGATTGTTTGGGTTTTTTTTTTTTTACCAACACTTCTGTTCTTTTGTAAAATGTTCTGACACGACTGATGACTTTGGTAAACGAGTTACATTTCGATGATGATTTCCTGCTTGGGGATTTTTGATTAAAAAAATTTCTATCTACCTTAAAATTTACTTAAAAAATCTAGAAATTTTTTAAAAAATTAATTGTGCTCTGAAAAAGGATTCAGGGCCCCTTTTCAAAAATCGATTAAGATCCAAACTATTCTTCTGGTTGGCCCTACTCTAATTTTAGTGAAAATCACCAAAAAACAGACCCTTTAAAACCCAAACTTAAAAATGGGGTTTTGAATTAAGATTGATTTTTTTCTGGGGTTTAAAGGGAAATTTTTTAAAACCCTTTCCCCCCAAAGCCCCCCCGGGCCTTCCCGCTTCTAGTTGGCTCAAAGTCAAAGATTCCCCTCAATCAAGATGCAGCATCCTTTCCAATCAACATCACTTCGTTTTGCGAACCAGGGAAAGGGGCACCTGGAAATTTAAATAAACTATTCAGTGGAAATGATGAAGAAATGAGCAGAGAACTTCCCAAATTTATAAACCCCAAAAAACCTTGGGCCAAATTTTTATCTGGTCAAAAAATAAAGGGGAAACACCCTCAGGGGGGTCTGGAAAGTTTTTATCAAATTTTAACCAATAATGCACTGTTAAATAAAATTTTTTATAAAAAAAATCTATTGGGCCCAGAAATGGGGTCACCCCAAAAGGTTGGGGCCCCCCTTTTCGGGGGAATATCCCCACCTTGGATTTGGAAAATTTATAGGGTGGGTTTAAAAGGACATAAAGTTTTACCCCTTTTTTTTTGGGTACGGGACCATTTGGGTGTTTTTCCCTTCCCCCTAAGGGGAAGACGAAAACACAACACACCTGATTTTTTTCATCAATATAAATTTTTTTTTTTTCGGGGCAGACACCTGGACAAGGGTTAAAGGGGTTGTCCCACTATATTGATTTGTCCCCTTTTTATATTTTTAAAAAAAGGGTTCGGGGTTTTGTTTACTGGCTTCTACTAGGCTTTAAGTAAAAACCAGGTTCTGTAGCCATAGCGGCCACCGGGAAAACCCCATCAGGGGAAAATTGAACAGGGGCTGTAGCTATAGCTACCAAACGCTGACAAACCTTTCAGGGGAGATTGAACCGGGCCCCGAAACTACACCAGTGCTGGCCCCCTAACAAAAGAGGATTGAAAAAGATTTTTTACTATAGGACCGAGGACTGCTCGCCAATTTCAAGAGGGGATATCTAGGGAAAAAGGGAGGACACCGTTAATGGCCACATATTTGCAAAGTGCTTGTTTTTTTGCAAGCAATCCTTATCGTGAGACAACCCCTTTAAAGGTGGACACTCTACTTCGTATATGTTTTGCCGTGTTTTTTGTAGTTATGGAGTTTTTTATAGAAAATATTAAAAGTTATGTTTTAATGAGGGTCTAAATCTGCAACGGGTTTGAAGACCATTGCTTTGCCTTATTTCCCGGGCCCAAATAATTTTATCCAATTGAATTTTGTTTTCAAAACCCCAGCATTTTTTCCCCAATTTTTTAAACCCTAAATAAAAAGGGCAGGAGTTGCTCTTTGACGAAAACATTCCCCTCACTAACCCCAGCAGTGCAGATTTTATAGTGGAATTCTGTAGACTGTATACTATGGGATTTATCATGGGGACGATAATTGTATAGACTATATTGAAGACTAAATCCAGAAGATCAGAGTAAGGTGGTATCAGATACCCTACTAAGCATGTCCCATAGTAAATAGAGATGACGGTGATGTGGGACGAGCAGGTGGAGAAGGCCTTTTTTCGACTTTCTCTTGACTTCATCTTGAAGATGACGGAGAAAATGGTGACATAGGAAACACAAGAGTACAACAATGGGACAAAGGCAAATATCAAAATTTCTTTGGCAGCTATTACAAATAAAGGCCGCGTGCATGTGGTCTTTGTTAGTGACTTAGCAGTACAAAACTGGTGGAATGACAGGAGGACATTGTAGAAGAGTGAAGAAATCAGGCGATACCTTTGAGGCTAACTGAGTATATTTGATGGTGAGCTTTCGAGAGTACTAGCTCTCTTCTTCAGACATGATGTTATCCTAGAAACTGAAAATTTACAGACTTTTTATACACAAAAGTCCTTGACCTTCAAACGATCTTAGAATTCTTAAAAATAAAAAAATGCAATATAAGCAGTCATTTACAACAGGTCAAGAAATCAACAATCTGGAAACTTGTGAGGCATGACGGAGGGGTGAGTAATTCTTCGTCTTATCTCTTTGCTCTCAGGTGTAATTTGTGGCTCTCACAGTTCCCACATAGCTTGACATAAAGCTGGCATGGATATTTAGCCCATTTTGCAGAGTTTGAAATTTTTGCATTAATTTAAATTCCCATTCCTTTTACTCCCTCTGCGTCTTAAAATGTCCCATTAAAACCATAATCTTCAAATCTTCAATAGAATGGTCATCTCTGGAGAAGTGTTGCGCCACTGGAAGATCAGTTCTGCTGTTATTAATGGTGAATCTGTGTGAATTCATGCGCTGGCTGAGTCTCTGCCCTGTTTCCCCCACATAGAGGCCTGTGGTGGGACATTGCACACACATTATGAGATACACCACATTGCTAGACCTGCAGGTAAATGTCCCCCTAATTCTGTGCACCTGTTGTGACTGTGGGACAGGTACACTGTCAGCGGTGTGGATGTGATTGCATGTCTTGCACCTGTTCTGCAGGGAGGGTGAGGTGCCATTTTCAGTTGGGGCCTTCGGGGCACTCCGGACAATAATACGCCGCATGCCTCACAAGTTTCCAGATTGTTGATTTCTTGACCTGTTGTAAATGACTTGTCTGCTTATATTGCATTTTGTTATTTTTAAGAATTCTAAGTTCCTTTGTAGGTCGAAGTCTTTTGTGTATAAAAAGTCTGTAAATTTTCAGTTCTTGTATAACATCATGTCTGAAGAAGGGAGCTAGTACTCTCGGAAGCTCACCATCAAATATACTCAGTTAGCCTCTAAAAGGTATCGCCTGATTTCTTCATTCTTCTACTAATTTCTATCGTTAACACGGTACAACATTATACTAGGGGGACATTGTCAAAGTTGATAATTCCAGCAGTAAAGAGTTGAAAAAGGCAACTGCCCAAATCTCGAAAGTTATCAAGGTGCAATTCCTTCTATTTAGGATACGATGATAATGTAAGGGGTGGCAGATGGCGACATATCGGTCATAACCCATAATGCATAGAAGGATTCCTTCTGCCCCGGCCACTGCTGAGTAAAAGTACAACTGGATATAACATTGTGGGAAGAAAACAATGTGATTTCCGGACAATAACATGTGCAGTAACTTGGGAACCGTGACCGATGTGTAAAATATGTCTACAATGGACAAATTGCCGATGAAGAGATACATTGGTTTATGTAACTGAGCTTCCAGACATATGACTGTGATAATGGAAGAATTGATGAGAACTCCGACCAAATAGATGAAGAAAAATAAAGTGGAAATATATGGTTTATTCTGAGTCTCTTCAGAAAAGAGCAAAATGTAAAAATATTTAACGGAAGTTTCATTTCTCATTAGTTTTTTCTTGAATGTTCTAGAAAAATAACCAATATGTTAAGATATCAGTACTTAAGGGGGTTTTCTCATCACAATGATGAACTGTAGGGAAAGATAATGTAGGGAAAGGTAAATGAAGACTATTACCAAATACATTGCTGCCTTGATTTTGCTTTGTTCAGGAGATAAAGAAGATTGCATTTACTACTTGTGTAAACAAGTTTATCTTGGTTACCAACCACCTCTCCCAGCTCTCTCTTATCTGATTGCTCCAAGCTGCCTCTGTCCAACCATGATAAGTCACTCCCTGCTTCGTCTTATTTCTAGCGCAGGAGCTTGGTTACCTAACTTGATGATAAGTTTTAAGTCTTAAAACTCTGTAGCCTTGTGCACTACAGTTTCTAAATCCCCAGTAATCATCTGACTGTAAGGCCGTGTTCACACGGCTTATTCCCGACGGATTTGTGCGCCGTATTGAGCGCACAAATCCGCCGTGAATAAGGGGCGGGGCCGGAGCGCGGCGGGGGCGCCGTTCGCCGGCCCCATAGACAATGCATTGTTTACGGCGCGTACGCGCCGTAAATAATGTGCATGTCACTTTCTCCCCCCGCGGCGGATTCGCCGAGCGGGGAGGAGCGACGGATTCCACTGTTCTCAATGAGAGCAGTGGATTACCGTAATTGCTGCCGCGGATTGGCGCCGTACTGAAGCGCAAATCCGGCGCGCAGTACGGCGTCAATACGCGGCAGAATAAGCCGTGTGAACGAGGCCTAACTGTAATAGCAGAGCTGATATGAGAACCAGCCACAGCTTGAAAAGGAAGTGTGAGTCTGAAGCTGTAGAACTGCCCACAGCCTGTACAGAAATTGGAAGCCTGAAGCTGTGGCCCCACCCACATCATTCACAAAAAGTGGAAACCTGGAGCTGTAGAACAACCCAATGCCTGAACAGAAGGTGGGAGCATGTAGGTATAGAACCACCTACCCACTATCTGAACAGGAAGTGGAAGCCTGAAGCTGTAGAACCGCCCACAGTTTGAACAGGAAGTGTGAGTCTGAAGCGGCCTGTGGCTCTGTGAAACAGCACAGAGAGAAAACCCCTTCAATTTATAGCATCAAGAGAGGTAGGAGAGAAAAGTGAGCATGTAAAACCTTATCTAGTTGATCAACTGCTTTTCCTTGGTAATATTGTGGTTAATCCTTGTGATTGAGACATTGAGTGGTTAACCTTGATCTGTTGTACTTATCCTGGCTTTGTCCATGTCCTGGCCGATGTGGTGGCGTCCTTTGATGTCCCCATTATTAGTTACTCACCAGTCCTTACTCCTGTCTGTGCTGCGGTGCTTGCGGTGGTGATTGCCGACAGATACGAGTCTCCACTGCTTCCTCCGGCTCCCTTACGTCCCCCGCGTATGAGCGCCCCCTATGGCGCATGTGGCACTACTCGGCTATTTAAACGGACAGTGTCCCAATTTCCTGTTCTCTGACCTGTGACCCCTGGCTACTTAAGGAACTTCCTTCCCTTGCTCCTGGTCAGTTTGTTGTTGTCCACTACATAGAGCTTGACCCCTGGCTGCTGTTTACCTGCTGCTATACCTACATTATACCTGCCTTAACCCTGCCCTTCCTAAAGCATTTACCTGCCATTGCACCAGTACGTTACCTGCTGTATATCTGCCACTGTTACCTGCCTGGGACCGCATCATCTGTCTACGGCTACACCCGCTGTGTCCTGTCGTCTGTACCTACACCTGCTGTCCTTGCCCTGCACTTCGGCTGTCACTGTGGGTCACTACCTATACCATCTTGCCTGTGGTGATCACAGAGGATCCACACCCTTATACCGGCGATCGACGGGTGGGTGCATACTGACACTGCCGGAGTGTGACAGTTACCTTATGCTGTAGAAGACATGTCCTCGAAATTGATGTGTCAACAAGACAATGACCCCAAACACAGCAGCAAGTGAGCAACATTCTAATTCCATGCCAACAAGATGGATGCCATGAAGTGTCCGCCCAATCCCCAGACCTCAAACCCATTGAGAATTTGTGGAGTGACATCAAAAATTAGGTTTTTGATGCAAAACCTAAAAATGCAAATTGACCCGTGAGATGTCCTACAGTCTGCTGGGGCGGGGAGACCTGTTCTCAGGTGTCAGATGTTGGTTGACTCCAGGCCACAAAGACAGAAAGCATAAATAAAGGTTACACAACTAGATATCAGCTCAGAGATGACAGAAAAGCTAAATTTGGGAACAAATTTTAATTTATACAGTAAATATTCCAGTTAGATCATTGCAATGCACACACTGCTATTTTTCTGAACAGACTATTGTTACATTTTCTTCATTTTCAGTTTATAGTTTGATATTTTGATCATATTTTCATTGGGATGTGAATGAGAAGAACTCCCAGTGCTCCCAGTACTTCCAGTGCTCCCAATGCCTTTGTGTATATAGAAATATCTACTATTATGAGAATTCATTTGTTTGAAACGCACTGCTATTATTTTGCACATACTTTGGAATAAACAAATTAATAGGACTTATAATCACCACTGAAAATAGAGTAAAAATGTCTTTATAAATTATATGAAACAGACAAATAGGATCTATTTCGGATCATTCAAAAATTAAAAAAAACTGTTAAAAATGTTAATATTTCCATTATGGTTACTCATCGAGCAATTGGGCTTTAAAGGGTTTTTGCCACAATCTCATTTCATACCACCTGTATCCAGCTCTTCAGCTCAGAAGGGGGCGTGTGTGATTTGTTTGAATTGCAAATCATGTGACCGAGCAGGATGACATCACCAGGCCTTTCCTCTCTCTAGTCAAAGAAAGTTTTGTTTATGTCAAGCATTGTGAGTAGCTGAGAGGTAAAGTTTTTGCCTCCAGGCGCAAGGGTCCTGGGTTCAAATCCCTGCAGGAACCAAACCTGTGCTTTTTTTCTCTTTATCAATGCACAGACCTAATTGAGGTTTCTTTTTTACTTATTTACACTGTTTGACTAATTGCAAAGGAGGACAGAGGACGGGACTAGAGTGACAGCACCTGGGGTTTGAACACTCAGTAGCTGCCTGAGAGGAGAGATGATGTCTGAGCATATCTGACCAGGACTGAGGAGCTCTCAGCCCTGGTCGTATTCCCTGGAGATGAGCTGTAAACAATGGATCACTAAAGGAGCAGCTAAAACAAAAACAGTCCAACATTTTTAATAATAATGAATGGTGAAAATATTTGTTATTTCATTTGCAAGCTTCCTACGTCAATTTTACTTCTTGACAAAACCCATTTTTATTGATT
This sequence comes from Phyllomedusa bahiana, assembly GCA_025379985.1. Lineage (NCBI taxonomy): Eukaryota > Metazoa > Chordata > Amphibia > Anura > Hylidae > Phyllomedusa > Phyllomedusa bahiana. The sequence goes on from JAODAL010012646.1 coordinate 73,546, forward strand.
TTCTTATCAGAGCTATGAGGCAACCTTCTCAGAGAATGGAAAGGGTGATGCTTGCAGCTGCCCTCCCTATTCATTTCAATGGGAGCTCCGAATATAGCCAGGCACAGTTGCACAGATTTGTTCGTAGCTCCCGTAGAAATGAATGGGGAGAAAAGCTCCATTCTCTGAGCTGAGCTTAGGACCCATAAGCTGAACCTCTTACCGATACTTAATGTATGAGCACGTCATAATGCCACACTGGGAGTAAGGAAAAAACCTTCTTATCCCTCTACTTATTATGTGGGTTCAGTTTTGATATCTTTATTAAATTTATATTGGATGTTATATGTCTCTTCCGGTCTTTGGAGGGCATTAACATTTTACTGACCGTATTGTCACTTCCAGTTTGTCTTATTTCAGGTGGACTCAACATATGGTATGTCTCCCTGATTAACATGCAAGTCTTTCTTGTATTGCCAATGGTTTGTCAATGTATATATACCTGCCTATATTTACCCATCACTATACCCCTTGACAAAGCCCAGGCGAAACATGGGTGGGGGCTGCACATTGTCCCATGAGGTTGTGTCCAGGATTATCTGGGTTATACATTATTATTAACCAACGAGGGGACAGCCACTCCCCCATATGAACAGTCTGGTTGTTTTGTTGCGCTCCGCCCACCTGCACAGGCTTTTAAATCAATGCAGTGTACCTTGTAGCTGGAACCTTCTCTCCCTGAAATGTGGAGGTCTGAACAGGCACTAAGAGAGGTAACGTTAGTGTAGGTTCCCATCTGTATTGAGGTCCCCTTGCTGATTGGGAGGTGGCTTAACCCCTTACCGCCGGAGCCAGTTTTGGCCTCTCTGACAGAGCCCCATTTTTTAAATCTGCCATGTATCACTTTATGTCAGAATAACTTTTTGACACTTTAAACCTTTTCATGTGATTCAAGTTTTTTTTTTTCTTCGTGCCCACATTGGGGCTTTAAAAAAGTAAAAAAATTTTGTTTTCCAAAATGTCCTTGTTTATTTGTGAAAAATTCAAAGTATCGTGAAAAATTATTTTCAAATTTTAAAAATTTTTTTTTGCGTGAAAAACAAAATATTTATTCCACTCAAAAAGCTTATAACTAGCTTTCTCCCAAAATTTGTCTTTTGTGGGTTTGGGCATTTTTTTTTTATGTCTTTTTTTTTTTTACAACATTGGGGGGCTTAGAAATTTAGTAGAAATTTTTTCACTTTTTCCAAAAAAATTTTTGCAATAAAACTTTCCCTTTTTAGGGACCAGCCCAATTTCAAATTTGATTTTGTTTGGGCCCCTGTATTTTAATACCCCCATAAATAAACCTAAATATAAGAAACTACCCCCCTTAAAGTATTCAAAACAGCATGTGGGAATTTTATTAGCCCATTAGGGCTTCACGGAATTAAAGCAAAGTGGGGGTAAAAATTTTTCAATTTTCAGCCTTTATTCACAAGAACTCGGTAGTTTAAAACCCGGGGAAAAAAAAACTTAATTTTAAATTTTCGCCAGTTTCGCCTTTTTCCCAGAGATATCCCATATGTGGGGCCCGGTCCGCTATTTGGCTCCAAAAAACAAGCCCCCGAATAAAAGGGGGTGCCCTACCCGACTCGGGTCTCATTTTCATTACAATTTTTAAAATTTTGGTGCCCCTTTTAGGTTTGCGGGCACCTATGGGGCCCAAAAAATTAAAAACACCCCTAAAAAGACCCCATAGTGGGGACTAACCCCTTAAGGGAAAATATCCAAAGGGGTTTTAGTGAGTATATTAACCCCCCCACAGGGGTTTTTACAAAAAGTTTTTAGCTTTAGGGTGGGGAAAAAGAAAAAAAATTTTCCCAAAAATCTGCAATTTTAGCTGAAAATGTTGAATTTTTACAAGGAATCCTTTTTAAAAAAATATTTCCCAAATTTTTTTTAACAAATTTTTTCCAAAATTCGGAAATACCTTACATGTGGGTGTAAACTGCTGTTTGGGCGCATTGGGAGGGGATACAAAAGGGGTAAATGCAGATTCGGTTGGGGCATGTCGCATTTTCAAAAACCCCCCAAAATAAACCCGAAAGAGGTGGGAAAACCTTTCCCGAAGTCCCCCCATTTTGGATTTTAACACCCCTCCCTGGGTCTCATCTAGGGGTGTTTCTGTGTAATTTTTTGGTTTTAAAACGTGGTCCATATTTTTTTTTTTACTATTGGGGTATGAAAAAAGGGGGGGGAAACGCGGGTTCCCCCCATTGTTTTTTGGGGTTCATTTTTTCAGTGTTCGCCGTATTTGGGTAAATGACAGGATAACTTTACTATGGGGTTGGTACAATTACAATGATATACAATTTTTTATAGTTTTTTATGTTTTATTAATTTTTTCACAATAGAATAGGTCTATAAGAAATTTGGGGTTTTTTTTATGTTGTCCTTTTCTGACAGCCATAATTTTTTTAAATTTTTTTGGCCGGAGTGATAATGGGCTTGTTTTTTTGGGGGATGAGTTACGTTTTTTTTAATCCAAATTAGGGAGCATATACGCTTTGATCACTTTTTTTTAAGGTTTTTTGGGGCATTTTGAACAAAATACGATTCCCTGTAGGTTTTTTTTTTTATTTTTTTACAGGGGTCACCGTGCGGTTTATAAAGAAGCATTTTTTTACTAAAACAGGTCGAAACATTACAACTACCAAATTTTATTTTTTAAGGTTTTATCTTTTAACAATAAAAACATTTTTATTTCAAAAAGGGAAAAAACTGTTTTTGCATCGCCATACCCTGAGAGCCATAACTTTTTTTTTTTTTTCAGTATCGAGCTGTTGGGGGTTGTTTTTGGGGTGGTATGATTGACTTTATTTATTGGCATTTTTTTTTGGGGGGACAAAAATTTTGATCATTTAAATCCATTTTTTGGAAGGAGGGGGGAAGAAAATACTGCAATCCTAGGAGTTTTTTTTTTTTTATTTTTTTTTTTTGAACAGCGTCACCGTGCAGTATCCTGACCAGTTGCTTTACCCCGGGGTCAATACAATTTGTCAATACCAATTAAATAGTTTTTTTTTTTTTTGAAGCATTTTAAAAAAAAAAAAGTGTTTTTTGGTAAAACAATTTTATGCATCGCGTCTTCTGAAGGCCCTAACTTTTTTATTTTTTCCGTATAAAAGCTTGTAAGGCACTTCTTTGTGGGGCAAATGGGCGTTTTTAATTTGTACAACTTTGGAGTTTATATGAGTTTTTTGATCGCTTTTTATTACATTTTATGTGCTGGGGATGACCGAAAACCAATTCTGCGATTTTTTTATTTTTTTACGGTTTCACCGGCGGGTTAATTAATGTACAGATTTATAGGGAGGTTTGTTACGCACGCGTCGATACCAAATATGGGTTTTTTTATTTATTTTTGATCTTTTTGGGGGTGATTGGTGTTTGTAAAGGGAAAAGGGGGGGTGTACGTGTTTTTATTTTTTTTTTTTGTTTTTGTTTTTACTTTTTTTCCCCTTTTTTAAATTTTTTTTTCTTTTTTACACTTTCTTTTTACTTTTCTCTAACAGCAATCATCAATTGCTGTTGAACGGGCCCCGGGAACCAGTATTACTACTGGTTACGGGCACCATGACAACTGCCTTCACCACCCCCACAATGATTGCGGGCATGGTGATGACCCGGGGAAGTCCCGGGTTCACTCCCGGGACCACGGGGGCAGGAAATCGCTCCCGCACTGTAGTGCGCAAGCCGGGGGGAGCAGGCAGGGGGAGGAGCTCCCCCTCCTGCGCTTCATTATCGCACCATGACAGTTGCGGTAATGAACGGCAATCTACGTGATCCCCCGGTGAACCATGAAGAGTGGGAAAAGGGGAAAAAAAGGATAAAGTGAAGAAGAACTTCAAATTTTTCATGTATTTCCCAAGTAGAAATGCTTTTTTAAAAATCCTATATGCCTTTTGATATTTTTTAGTGTTATAGTGTGCTGCTAATTGGTTGTGTTTATATTTTTATCTTTATGGCTAAAGCGTTGGGAAAATTTGGCATTTTTTTAGGTTGATTTTAAGTGAAAGAATCTTCAATTTATATGTAACACCGGAACTGTTGATAGGTTTTCTATTTAGATATTAAAAGTTACGTTTTAGAAATTAGCCTCTACTTTTTTTTTAATGATCAATTTTTGGGTTTTTTTAATTTTTCTCTCTGATCCCCTTTCTTTGAATGCTAGTTCTGTATTTTTTTTAGTACTGGGAAGAGCCAAATTATCATCAGAAGATTACCATCTATTGTGATAGTTTGCTTCTGTGGCGGCTACAGTATATATAGGATGAGAAGGGACCAACATCCATGGACCTTCCCATCCTGGTAGTATCAGCCTGCAATTGTTAGTTTTACCCTGACTGGTAGATAAAAGAGGGGACTCAACATTTTTAAAATATTTACTTATTCATTGAAAATCTAAAAATGGGCATTCCACTATAGTCAATAAATTTATTTTTTTTTAAATGGCATATTCCACCCCGCCGTTTTTAATAACCAACAACTGCATGGTGATGCTATCAAGATGGGAAGGTCTTTGATCCCTTCTCAACCTAAAAATACCAGTCAGCAGCCAGAAATGGATCATCATATTAGATGATCTGCTTCTGATAGTAAACCAGCTCATCCCAATACCCCTGGTGTTTTGAATACTAGAGTAATAGTGAAAGGATTAGTATCAGCATTGGGGTGCTAAAAAAAACTCCGCTGCCTAAAACCAAGTCACAGTGGTAGTTTTGCTAACACTAGAATAAATCGGTAAAAAAACACACACAGACTAATAAAAAACACTTTATTTGAATAAACAGTCCTCGAAAACATCCCACTTTTTCCAATTGATTAAAGAAATGAATTAAACGCTGGTCCGACATGGTCCAGTATTCCTGTCCACTAAGTTCAACATATTCCAAATGGGAAACCTGTAAAAATACATAATCACTAACCAGTGTTTAGCTGAAGTGTATGGGCAGCTTTAGCCTATCTCACCAACATGGGTCATAAGCACTAAAAGTACCTGGGACAGTATGAGTTCTAAATACTGCCGTGTAGCTGATGACCCATCTTCAGCTGATATGCAGTTCCATGTTGATATGTAGCTGCAGTTTCTCTCCTGTCAGGATATGTTTGGATATCAAAGTTGTCAACTTTTCTGCCTTAGAACAGAAAGGTCATAAATTCAAATCCTAGAAGGAACCTAATGCAAATTAACCCTACATGTAAGTACTATGATTCCCCTCTGTGTCTTCAGCAAGGTCGGGGGGGGTCTGGGGGGTAGAAGCCCATCACAAAAACATAGGTCCTGTGCGTTGGGAGTGTTAAAAGGCTATGTCCACACGACGAGTATTTCAAGTCGGAATCCATGCAAATTCCGACTTGAAATATTCTAGTCTTCATTGTTTTTCAAAACGGTGGGGTTTTTAAGAAAAAAAAAAAGTTTTAGAAACTGTTCATCTTCCTAGTTCCATGTACGTATCCACGTTCAAAACAAATAAAATTCTTGGAGGGAAATTTCAACCCAAAAACCCTGTAGACATGAATCTGACAATTTTTCAGAGCTACATGATAACTTGATTTTTGTGAAGCTAGTAGAAGACCACATGATTTGAAAACTGTTAATAGTTACTTAGATTTTAAATTTCAGTCCTAAAGAAAGCATTGATTTCTAATGAGAATCTGTTTTCACCTAGCCCTAACGGCCACACAAATATCCCAACCTAGTCATCCCTATTTCTTTAAAATAAACACACTGCAAGCTGGTTATCCAACTATTTAAAAGACCAGCAACTAGTTAGTTGGTTGGTTGGTTAATTAGTTAAGAACAATTCATTCTTGATTGAAAGTTCTATCCGTCCTAACAGTCCGCAGAGGCAGAAACACCAGAAATACCATGTATATAGAACTGGCACCACATACAATAGTACTTGCCCCACCTACACTAGTATTGGCACCATGTATAAAAAAAACTGGGGACCACCTCAAAATACTTGCCCCCCCCCACTTACCTTGGCACCACCTATATAGAACTGGCACCACCTACAATAATACTTGCCCCATCTACATTACCATTGGCACCATCTATATAGAATGGAACACCACAAAATACTTGCCCAACCTCTTTAGATTTGGGACCATCTAATTTGAAATGGCACCACCTACAATAATACTTGCCCCACCTACATTAGCATTGGCACCATCTATATAGAACTGGCACCACCTACAATAGTACTAGCCCCATCGACATTAGCATTGGCACCATCTATATAGAACTGGCACCACCTTGCCCCACCTACTTTAGCATTGGCCCCCTCTTATGAATGGCACCCCTTTAAAGTACTTGCCCCAAACCCACTTTAGAATTGACACCTCTATATTGGATGGCACCCCCCTAAATATACTTACCCCACCTACATTAGCATTGGCACCACCATTGGTTTAAACAAAAACACTCCTTACTGATGGAAGTGTCCCATTAACACTTGCTCTTAACTCAGAAATGAGGTCACTGGACTGACTGGAAGACTTGCTACTTGGGGGGGGGCCCCTAAATGGTAAAGTATGGGGTTGAAAAAACCCCAACATAAAATCCCAAAAACATATTGGGATTGGGTCCAAACCAGGGTTAGGTTTAGAGAAAAAGATAAGGTTTGAGACTTCCCAGACCCAAATTTTTTCAAACATTCTGTCGAACTCAAACCAAAAACTTTATGGTATCAACAATTTAAATTTTTTAAAACTATTTATTCCCAAGCCACCTTGTGCAGAGAGCCCAGCCTGTCACTGCAGCTTAGTATCATTTCATTTGTTTAACTTCATCATTTTATTACATTTTGTGGTGACCATAGTCATTCCCTGACCCCCCTAGAAGTCAATCGATTACAAGCAATCACCAATTTGAACAAGAGTTGCTTTTTAAGATGAAAATTTTCTTTATGGACCCCAGCAATGCAGCTCTTACATTGGAATTCTGTAGACTGTAGATGATGGGATTTATCATGGGGATGATAGCGGTATACACCACATTAAAGGCTAAATCCAGAACATCAGAGTAAGGTGGTATCAGATATTCTGCTAAGCATGTCCCATAGTAAATAGAGATGACGGTGATGTGGGACGAGCAGGTGGAGAAGGCCTTTTTTCGACTCTCTCTTGACTTCATATTAAAAATGATTAAGAAAATTTTAGAGTAAGAAATAACAAAGCACATCAACGGAACAAAGGCAAATAACAAAATTTCTGTAAAATTTATCATAAAAAACATAGGTGAGGTTGTGCACGAGGTCTTTGTTAGCGACTTAATATCACAGAAGAACTGGTGGATGACGTAAGAATGACAGGAGGACATACGTAGAGCTGAGGTTACAAACACTAATGAGTTCAGGAAGGCGGCCGCCCAAATCCCAATGGTTATCCGGATACAATTTCTCCAACTCAGGATACGATGATAATGTAAGGGGATACAGATAGCGACATATCGGTCATAAGCCAAAACGAATAGAAGAGTGTCCTCTGCCGTCGCCACTGTAAAAAAAAAGTACAACTGGGTGTAACAATCTGAGGAGGAAACAATATGATTTCCGGACAATAACATGTGCAGTAACTTAGGAACCGTGACCGATGTATAAAATATGTCTACAATGGACAAATTACAGATGAAGAGATACATTGGTTTATGTAACTGAGCTTCCATGACTATGACTGTGATGATGGAAGAATTGATGAGATCTCCGACCAAATAGATCAAGAAAAAGAAAGTGGAAATGACTGGAAGATTCTTTGTCTCTCCAGAAAATGGCAACATGTAAAAATATTTCACAGAAGTTTCATTCTTCATTGTTATTTCATAAATATTCTAAATAAAAAATATAACAACACACAAAATGTATCATAGATTTCGGCACATGATAAATCAAATGTCAATAAAATTAGAGGAAGAGAGAGGGGGAGTGTATAAGAGCCTGATCTAAATGACCAACTTGTCATCCTGGTATTTTAACGGTTGATATTGTTGATTTAGGGTCTTACACCAGACCTATGTATATTAAGTTTTATATTTTTTGTTCTATCCTGTTAATCACATAAACACGATTGTGTGTCATTTCTGCTTCTCAATAAAATATATTTATGCAAAATTGCCTATTGGTTGAAATATTACTTTATTATAGGATCAATAGAAAACCTGCTTTGCCCATCAGTGAAGTATATAGGGGTTGGCATCACACCCTCTAAATCTTCCAAAAATTGTATCATTGTTCAAGATTGCGCTTTACTTTAATGATTAAACCCAATTTTACAGTGGGGGGAAAAAAAAAGTTTTTATTTTCAGCCACCAACTTGAAGTTCCCCCCTTTTTTAAAAAAAGAGAGGGGCCCTGTAATTGACATTAGGGGGTGACCTAAAAATGAGGGGACAAAAGGAGAAAAAAAATTTCCCCCAAAAATCCCATTGTTGATTTGGAAATAAATTTATTTGCAAATTAAGTGGAAAATAAGTATTTTGGTCAATAAAAAATACTTACTCCAATAATTTGTTTTATCTCCTTTGTTGGGCCCAAAGACAGAGGTCAAACGTTTTTTTTGTCCCTTTACAAGGTTGGCACACCTTTTTGCTGGTATGTTGGCCCATTCCCCCAGATCTCCTCTAAGCAGTGATGTTTTAGGGCTGTCTTTTTCAAAAACCCGGGCTTTCAACCCCCCTCCATAGGGTTTTTTTTTTGGGGTTGAGATTTTGGGGAACCCGGCTAGGCCCCTTTCAGATACTTCTTACCCAAGCCCCTCCTTCCCTTTTTTTCTGGCGATGTGCTTGGGATCATGGTCATGTTGAAAGACCCAGCCACGTTTCATCTTCAATGCCCTTGTTGATGGAAGGAGGTTTGCACTCAGAATCTCACAATACATGGCCCTATTCATTCTTTCATGTACACGGATCAGTCGTCCTGGTCCCTTCACAGCAGGTATGGTGCTCTTTGGATGCAACTCAGCCTTCTCTCTCCTCCAAACACAACGAGTTGTGTTTCTACCAAATAGTTCTGCTTTGGCTTCATCTGACCAAATGACATTCTCCAAATACTCTTCTGGATCATCCAAATGCTCTCTAGCAAACATCGGACATGTACCGGCTTAAGCAGGGGGACACGTCTGGCACTGCAGGATCTGAGTCCCTGGCGGTGTAGTGTGTTACTGATGGTAGCCTTTGTTACGTTGGTCCCAGCTCTCTGCAGGTCATTCACTAGGTCCCACCGTGTGATTCTGGGATTTTTGCTCACCATTCTTGTGATCATTATGACCCCATGGGGTGAGATCTGGCGGGAGCCCCAGATGGAGGGAGATTATCGGTGGTCGTGTATGTCTTCCATTTTCTAATTATTGCTCCCACAGTTGATTTATTACTGCAGATTCAGTCTTCCCAGCCTGGAGCAGGGCTAAAATTTTGTTTCTGTTGTCCTTCGACAGCTCTTTGGTCTTCACCATAGTTGAGTTTGGAGTGTGACTGTTTGAGGTTGTGGATAGGTGTCTTTTATACTGATAACAACTTCAAACAGGAGCCATTACTACAGGTAATGAGTGGAGGACAGAGGAGCCTCTTACAGAAGAAGTTACAGGTCTGTGAGAGCCAGAAATCTTGCTTGTTTGTAGGTGACCAAATACTTATTTTCCACCATAATTTGCAAATAAATCCTTTCCAAATCAGACAATGTGATTTTCGGGATTTGTTTTCTCACTTTGTCTCTCATAGTTGAGGTCGACCTATGATGTCAATTACAGGCCTCTCATCTTTATAAGTGGGAGAACAATTGGTGGCTGGCTAAATCCTTTTTTGTCCCCACTGTAGAATTAAACATGTTATGGATTAAGGTAGTGGATTCTTCAGGTCACCGCGAGAGATGGATGAAACATCAAGGTGCAGACAAGGTACAGGAGGAAAAGGCTAGATATGTGGTCAATAAACAGGCAGTAAGATAAGGGCAGGCAGCAGACAAAACGTGTGTAGCAACCAGAGGTAGTGGTATACACTGGGCCACCACTGGCAATAGAATGAGCCACACCAGGGAGCAGAGTCTAAGGGGCTGCTGGTTTTCACCAGAGCCCGCCGCAAGGCAGGATGGTCTTGCAGCAGCAGGCAACTCCCAGGATGCTACCCTTGGCGCAAGTTCCCCACAGTGGCGAATGAGGTGTGTGTGGTAGAAATTCTTTAGACAGGCTCGTAGTCGGGACAGGCAGGAGGGTCAGGGCAGGCAGCAAGGTCCATGGTCAAGGGTCGTAAGCCAGATTACCACTGAAAGAGCAGAAACACTAGGGAACGCTTTTCACACATAGGCAGAAGGCACTACGGATCAAACAAGGAGGACTGGAGAAGGCTGTGTAATATAGGACCAGAGGCCGTGCGGTTGCGCCCGCGGCCCAACATGTGGGTCGCAGCGCGGAAGCAGAGACACCGGGGGCAGCAGAGCACAGGATGTTATCCTCTGGCTCTCAGGACCTTTCTTCTGACCTGAACTCCTTCCAGTCAACTAAAAATTGTAATCTTCCCCTAACCGTCTTCATGGCCAGGATCTCTTTTACCGCAAAGACATTGGTGGAATAAGTTATGGGAGACGTGGGGATGACCTTTCGAGAGAACCGATGAAGGACAACCAGTTTTAGCAGGGAGACGTGGAAGGAGTTTGGGATGTTCAAACTGGGAGAGAACCAGAGTTTATAGGCAACTCGGTTAAGATGTTTTAGTACCTTAAGGTACCTCAGGCCGACAGTCAAACCTTGTAGGATGGGGAAGGTCTTCTCCTTTTATTTTCTTTGAACTTTATACAGGCCAATGCCCATTGCAGAGACTGGCATGTCTCATTCTAAATGGATGACAGATTCTGCACTAGATTGCCCACAGCATGCATGTCACAAGACGAGGGCAGAGGAAGAGGAGGCGGGCGGGGGTGCTATCTAAAGACTATGAAAACCAGGGATGCACCAGCGGCATCCGAATCCAGGAAGTTGTAAGAAAATTCTGCCTATGGCAACAGGCTGGACCAGTTATCTTGGCACTCTGACACAAAATGGCAAAGGAAGTTACCCAGGACCTGGTTGACCCTTTCAACTTAACCATTTGACTGTGAATGGTAGGCAGAGGAATAGTCCAATTTTACCTGTAGTTAAGAACAGAGACCCCGCCAGAACTTTGACACAAACTGGACCCCCCGGTCTGAGACAATATGCTGGAGAAGTCCGTGTAAACGGAAGATGGGCAGGAAGAAGAGGCTGGTGATGCATTGGGGCAGAGGGCAAACCAGGCAGAGGAACGAAGTGTGACATCTTAGAAAAACGGTCAGTGACCCCCTAAATGACAGCTGGAAGAGGGGGGAAGGTCAGTGATGAAGTCCATTGCAATGTGAGTCCATGGGGTGTTGGGGATAAGCAAAGATTGCAGGAGGAGCAGGCTAAAGGGGTGGTCAGTAGACAGGCGGCAAGGTCAGGGCAGGCGGCAGACAGAACGTGGTAAGGTCACTCGCAGTAAGATCAGGGTTGGCGGCAGGGAGAGAATAGTCAGGAACGTGGCAAGGGTCAGGGAGCACAGTCTCAATAGTGCTAGGGAACTTAGGAAAACACACTGTGGTGAGGGGCAGCAGGGGAAGTGACCTAATGTATGGACCAGCGTCCGCTGATTGGTTATTAGCGGAGCGCTGGCCCTTTAAGTTACTGAGAACAGGGGCATGAGCTTGACCACGGTCTGTAGCAGGGACCGGGGTGTGGTTCATGACAAAGCATATGAGGATTTTAATTTTGGGTCACCATAACTTTAGACTTTAACATTTATATGTTTCACCCCTTAAAAGGGTTTCCTATTTCAAGTATTTATAGCATCGGATGTCTGAAATCTCAAGAACGAGTCCGATGAAACTTCCAATCCAGAACTACCTGTTGTCAAAAGCTTCTGTGATCGAGAGCTGATGTGATCCAGAAACAATGAGAGACAAAGAGACGCTATGGTGAAAATGTATTGTGCTTAGAGAAGAAATATGTAGGGCCAAAGAGATCATGGTGAGTCTGGAGTTACAAAGTGGTCAAGAGAATTCAACCGGTCAAGAAAAACACAATGGTAAAGAGATGCCGTGGTCAAGATATACTGTGTTTTGGAGATCATGTGGTCAAGAATTACAGTGGTCAAGAGATGCTGTGGTCAAGAGTTACAATGGTCAAGAGATACAACGGTCAAGAGACACAATGGTAAAAAGATGCTGTGGTCAAGATATACTGTGGTTTGGAGATCATGTGGTCAAGAGTTACAATGATCAAGAGATACAATGGTAAAGAGATACAATGGTAAAAAGATGCTGTGGTCAAGATATCCTGTGGTTTGGATATCATGTGGTCAAGAGCTACAGTGGTCAAGAGATACAACGGTCAAGAGACACAATGGTAAAGAGATGCTGTGGTCAAGATATACTGTGGTTTGGAGATCATGTGGTCAAAAGTAACAATGGTCAAGAGATGCTGTGATCAAGAACTACAATGATTAAGATATACAATGCTCAAAAGATGCTGTAGTCAAGAGACGCTGTGGTCAAAGTTGCTGTGGTCAAGAGACACTGGTCAAAGTTGCTGTGGTCAAGAGACGCTGTGGTCAAAGTTGCTGTGGTCAAGAGACACTGGTCAAAGTTACTGTGGTCAAGAGATACTGTAGTCAAGAGCAACCTTGGCATTTAAAATATTTGACATGGAGAGGTCATTTCATTGGTCTTGCTATTTGCATCTTGAAATGCAATCACACAGAGCTGAAGGATGATCATGGCCTAAAAGGTCTACCATGGGTATCTGCTAATATGTTACCATGCTATGTAATTTGAAGCATTATACAAGCAATCAAACAAGCAACGATCGGTGCTTCAAGTCTCCTAATGGTACAAAAAAAATTATTGATGCATTCTGCAACAAGAAAAAACTTTTTCATCCAAAAATTGTGCTTTTTAAGAAATTGCATATTTTGTACCATAACAAATGTACTGCACATGGAATAAATCTAAATTACTGCATGTCGCATTAGGTTAAAAAAAGGATAGTCTTTTTTTTATTACTCAAAAAAGTCTTAAAATTATTCATTAAATTATTTATCCCATGGAATTGTACCAATAAGATTCACAACTTATCCCCCCCTCAAAAAATGCCTTACATGACTACATTAATGGCTAATATCCTTTTTGCTTTCTCAATACTCAGTGGGTGAAAAGCAAATTGAGGATTTGTTACCTCCAATAGAGGGCGCTTGAGCTTCTCAGCTCCTTTCCTATAATGCCTTGTGATATGCAGATGCTTAGTAGAGGGCAAAAAGGCAATTCAAAACTCTACACACTGTACGGTGCTCTCTCTAAAGCAGTGTTTCTCAACTCCAGTCCTCAAGACCCACCAACAGGTTCAGGATATCACCTGTGCAGTGCTGAGGAAATCCTGAAAACTTGACCTGTTGGTGGGTCTTGAGGACTGGAGTTGAGAAACACTGCTCTAAAGAGAGATGTTCCCCTTGAGCCCCTCATTGCCTCCCACCCAGCCAGCCAGTATCACTCTGCTCTGCACTAATGAGCTGCAAAAACCCTGAAACAGCGCTGTATGCAGATGAGTGATACTGGCATGGTTAATATCCCTCAAGACTCAGTGAGTCAAAAGCAAATTGAGAATTTGTTACATCCAATAGAAGGGGGCTTGACTTCCGGGCCCCTTTCCCCTTAAATTGTTTTTTTGGGGAAAACATTTAGGGGGGAAAAAAAAATTCAAATTTTTTTGTTTATTTTTTTGGTTCAAAAAGGCAATGACACAAAAACTTGCTTATTTTACTCCATAAAGCATTTTTTATTATTTGTGCAAAAGTACAAAAAAATTGTAAAAAAAAAACAAAAAATTTTTCCCGGGGTTTTTTAAATTTGTTCTGCCCTTAGAACAAAGTTTAATATTTAATTTTTAATGCAGGGAAAACAGAAAAAAACAAAAAGGCCCTTTGGGGGGAAAATATACTGTTTTTGCATTCCCTCCAAAAATAAAATTAGGTAATCAATGAACTTTATATCCCAAAAAATTCTGCTTCTGAAAAATGCAGCTTGTCTCACAAAAAACAATCAGAAATTAATAAGGTGATGGCTTTTTGTAAGCAAGATTGAAAATATAGAAGAAAAATTTAGCTCAATACTAAGACCAAATCCTTACTCAAGAGTGAAACGTGCGGACACTTTGATTATAATTAGAGATGGGCGAATTTCTCGAAATTCGGTTCCCACTTCCCCAAAATTTCCCACAAAAAATAACTTCGTTCCGAATTACTTCGGACGAATACTTAAAAACACTATTTCCCAGGCTGCACAACCTGCAGGTGTTAAAACGTTGTGCCATCTTAAAATTGAAAGGGGGGTTTTGGGTTTGGCTTCTACAATTTGTTTTTTAGTATACACCACATGCCCCGCCGCCTTAAACCCTTTTTCATAAAAAATTTCCCCGGGGCCTTAAGGGGCAAAACTCCCAAAAAAACTAAAGCGGAAGTACCCGATAATCATGGACGCAGCTGGAAAAAAAACAAGCTGAGGCCGGGTGGCAACATCGTGACAGAGTGGGAGGTGACGGGGCACCACACAGCATGAGGTAGACAGTGGCCAATAAAAACTGGGGGGGCAAAAACGGGAAAGGTCACAGAGCACAATGACAGATTTTGGGAGGTGCGGCGCGAGCATGGGGTCAGACATGGCACAATGACTTTTGGGAGGGGGAAAAAACAGATTGGCCCAACAGGGGGGCCCAAGACAAGTGGGAGTTCCCCGGCACAACCACGCAGCATGGGGTCGACGGCACAATGAACAGTGTGGGGTCACGGCAGCAGCAGCATGGGGCAGGCAGTGGCACAATGACATTCTATGGGTGGCAAAAAAGGAGAGGCCACAGATTGGCACAAGACAGAGTGTGGGGTCACGGCAGCAGCACACAGCCTGAGGTCAACAGTGGCCAATGAAGGTTGTGGTCCGGAATCCCACGCAGCACATGAGGTCAGACGTGGCCAATGACATTAGGGCAAAAACAGGATGGGCCCACAAGTGGGACAATGACACAGGTGGAGGTGAGGGCAGCAGGGCAACAGCATGAGGTCAGAGTTGGCACAAGACACGGTGGATGTCTGGCACCAGCAAAAACACATGAGGTAGACGGGGCACAAGACACAGTGTTTGGTTTCATGGCAGCATAGCATGGGGCAGACAGGGGCACAATGACAGAGTGTGGGTTACGGCAGCACCCCAAGAGCAGCATGAGGTCAGAGATGGCACAAGACACAGTGTGGGGGTGGGTGGCAATACCAGTCCCGGGAAAAGAGGTTGGGGCGAGGAGAAACTGCAGCAGATGGTGGCATCAGGCGGGTGTGGCATCAGAATAGGGGCAGGCAGGTGTTTGAACCCAGACTCTTTTCTCACAGTTTGGGTGAGGCGTCATGGTGTTTGTGCTGCCCCCAAGGTTTTGGGTGTGTGGAAACCCTGGGCCCTCCACGCCTAATTCACTTGACAAAGGGTCATCGTTCCCATTTCCCGTGGAAAAGGGGGTTCCCCTTTGGGTAACGTTTGGCCCCCCCGCCTGAACACCCCTCTGATGCCACATACTGGCCGGGCAGGACCGCTTCCCACGGGAAAACTCGGAAAAATTTGCGGCCAGACATCCAGTTTTGCCCATAGCCCAGGGGATCTTCAGCAAGTGCGTCCAAGTAGGCCACCACCTTTTGGTTTCAGGACTGCCCGCCTGCTGCTGCTGTTTCCTGGCGACTCCCCTCCTCACTAGGGGGTGGAGGAAGCTCCACAGTGATCCAGAATTTAGGGCGCTGATGGAGCTGGTACGCCTCCCCCCCCACCTTCCCCCAGCACCGCGGCAGTAGTACGTGAGCGCTGAAGAACCCCCCCGTCGACCTGTCAGAGGAGGGACATCCGCACATGGGCAGCGGCCAACTGACTACAGGATTTCCCTAAGTATTTGAGTTTGTCCTCCCTCTCAATAGCGGGAAAAAAGGCTCCCATTTGGACCGGTACGAAGGGCCAAAAAGGGGTGGAGACCCGAAGTCACCCCTCTGCCGGAAACGACTTTCGGCTGTCACTAGCCGGGAAAAACAGCATGCGGGGGCCCTCTGCAAAGGGACTCCGAGGGGCTCCCTCCCTCCTCTCCACTTTATACTCCCCACGGTGCTTGCGGGTCATCTGCCTCGTCTTTCCCCATTCCATTCCTTTTCCCCAGCTCTCCTGCCCTCCTCTCTTGTCACCTGGGTAGAAAACCCAAACCATTTCACCAACAAGTTCTGCTCCAATGTCCCCCCTCCCCCCCATTTCAGTCCCCCCCCAGACCAGTGGCCACGAGATTAGTCCCACGTCCCGTCCCTGCCCAACAGTTTTTTTCACTCTGTTCCAGGACATAAGCAGTGGAATACGTTATTCTCCCGTAGTCCTGGCGACTGACAAATAACGGGGCCTCCTCGAAGGCCTCAAAAAAGGGCAGGTGTAAACCATACTGCCAGGGCGACATAAAGTTACCCCGGGGGATCTCCTGTCCGCCTGGATCATCAAAAAATCGTTAAGGCCTTGGGGTTGTTTATACAGTCGGTCCCAAAATGGCAGGCTGGAATTCCAAGGGTGGAAACACGAATTTAAGGTTTGGGGGAGGCCCTTTGCCCTGCAAACCGAGGAGGGTGTTCCTGGCTTTTTAGGAAAGGGATGAATCATGCACAGTTTCCTGGGCCCTTTTTCAGAATTTCGTAATCGGGAAGACTTTAGATCCTTTTCACCCAACCCGATTTAAACGTGCGCCAACAGGGGGCATGGGCCATCCCTCCTCGGTGCGCCGGACACCATTTCCCCCATTTTCCGTCACCATGGTTTGTTTGCATTGGTGGGAAAAGCCACACATCGATTTCTTGCTGCATGACACGGGGCAGTTCCCCCCTGGTGACTTCGTTCGCCGGGCAAGCCCGATGTAGAACTCGTGCCCGCTGTGCTCTACACATGTGGTATGATGGAGCAGTACTTGGAGGGTGAGAGGTGGGGAGGTGGAGGAGGAGGAGGGGGACATTGGGGCAGGAGCCCCAGTTTGACAATGGGGGAGAAACGGGGTCCCTTCCCAAATTGTTGGTTTGGGCCGGGCAGAAAGCACTTCACCCAGTGGGCCGTAAGGAAAAGTACGGCCCTGACCAATTTCAGCTCCAACGTCCCTTGCCTGCACCTTTGGAACAAACCGATAACTCAAGACTGGCCCACCTTCTGTTTACAATTTATGAAGTGCGGGACTGCCTTTTTGGGAAAAAAATTTCGGGGGAACTTCCATTTGGGTCGGCCAAGCATTAGTTCTCTGAACATGCAGGCCACCATTTGGAAAGGGGGGGCGCAGCACCACAACTTGGGGCAGGGGCGGTCAGCTTCTCACTTTTGGGGGTTGGGTGCAACGTTCTCTTTGCAATGCCTCGCTAACGATGGGCGTCATGAGTAGGGGGAGCAGCGATCGGCCGGGAAAAGATTCAAAGAGAAACAGTCCCTTCTGCAGAGGTGGTGGAGCCTTACTGGTGCAATGGCATCGTCCACTGGGCGCTGCGCTCGCTGTTGCTCGGGGCAGGATGGGGCCCCAATCTACCACTTTTTCCCAGGCCACCCGGGTGGGGACGCTGCATGTGTTGACGCAGGGCCGGGGGCCAAAGTTTCTCCCGGCCACGCTTTCCTTTTTTGCCTACAGATTTTTGCATTTACCCATATTTGGGTCCCCAATGTCTTAGCAAAGAACTGCACACTGCCGATACGGATTTTTCCGCCAACGCTCCGCACTGAGTGACTACTGCCGCCGCTCCCCCTTCGGGGACCCCTTGCCCAAAATTTTGGGAAAACCAGCGAACCCGGGATTTTTACCCCCGTGGCCGCTTGGCCCCCGCCCCACACTGCTGCTATCCGCTGACCAGGGCCAAAACGACCCACTTCGGGGCTCTCTGCCCTGACGGCAAGCTGACGCCCCCCTTCCCTCTGATGAACCCCTTTTTGCCTCACCCGCCCCCAAGTGGGGCCGCCAACACACCCAACAATTTTGTGTTTTAAATCGTCATTTGGCTTGTCCTAAATCCCCGGGTCTTGGTATCCGAGGCTGACCTCCCAAAAACATAAACCCCCATGCCACTCTAAACACCCTATACTTTTCCGCCAAACTAAAAAGGAAAGCAGGGATATTGGCCCCATTTCTTCGTTAAAAAGGGTAGCTCTGACGCCCTCCTCAAATTGTTTCATCCTGGGCAAATATAGGGGCCCCTGAGCCCAACCACATATAAAATCTCGGTTTGGGGGAACCGGATGGGAAGAGAGGTTTTTTAAAGGAAAAGGTGGGGGCCCCTCTGCCCGCCCCCGGGGCCCAAATTGCCAACAAAGGGTTGTGCGACTTCCCCAAACCGAATTTTGGGTTTTGGGGTTGCCCAGAGGGTCATCGGGAGGAAGTGGATGGACCTATCAACCAATCAAAACCATTGGGTTGCGAACAACACAAGGCCGTAGGACAGCGGCGTTGGGGCCCTCACCGATTGACCCCTGCGCATGTCCCCTTGTTTGTGGGGCAAAAACCGGGCCTGTTCCAGTAATTTTTTGGGGCCACGCCACTCGCAGGTGAAGACCGCCACCTCTCTTCTGACATACTTTTTGTTCAAAATGTACAACACTTTTTGGGAAGGAAGATATTTTGATATAAATAAATACACATCTGAATTTGATTTCCAAGTAAACCCCCACTAAAAAGGGTTTGGGTTAACCTTTGGATTTTAAAATTGCGCCCCCAAAAAAGGCAAAAAAATTTTGATTTGTATGTGCCTTTTAAAAACTCTGTTTTTTTACGGGAATGTAAAAGCACAAAAAAGGCTTAATTAACCTTGGGATAAAAATTTAGCTACAAAATTTTTCTTCTGGGGGTGGTGAAAAACAAAGTTTCTTTTACTAAATTACAACTGCAAAAACCAACGTTTAAATTTAACCCCCGGGTTTTTAAATTTTCGCAAAAAATTTGAGCAACCAAAAACTATGAGCTTTTAGCGTGTTAAAAAAGGGGGGTTTTTTTCGCTACACAACAAGAAAAAAAATTGTTTTTAACCTTCTTTTTGTGAATTAGGTACGGGAAAAAATTTTTTTTTTGGCGGTGAAAAAGCCCGGTTTATTTTAGTGACCACAACAAAAAAAACAACGTTTTAAATTAACCCCGGTTTGAAATTGCCCCAAAAAAAATTGACCCGGGCCAAAAAATTAATGGAAATTTGGATTGTAAAAACGCTGTTTCTTTAAATAAATTAAAACGGGGAAAACAGGCTTAAAACCCCCCTTGGATTTTCAATGTGCTGTGGGGCAAATAGCTTTAAAAAAGTATATGCAGGGGCGTGGACGCACACGGGATTTCCCAACCAATACCCCACAAAATCAGAAAAAAGAAAAATTAAGAGAAGCGTCTCGGGAACAAGCTGAGACCACCCCACAAAAATTCCCCCCCTGTTATAAAAATCATTTCTTCAGTAAACAACACCCGCGCGGGCCCCTTCCCTAATAGAAACATTAGAAGCGGTTTTAAACCCCCCCAAGCGTCGCCCCCGGGCCCCTTATAAAATGGGGTGACGCCACAAAAACCCCCCGGGTCTCCGGTTTTTGGCCCCTTAAATCCTAAAACAAGTCCATGGGGCCCAAAACCCCCTTTTTCCCTCCCAGAGTCTTTTCCCCAGGGAAAGCGCCAGACCCTCGAAACCTTTTTTTATCAATCAAAAGAACACTTGGGTTCACCCGAAAAAACCCCAAACTTCAAACTCTTTCCGAACCGAAGTTTTCCTAAAATTTCAAAACCGAATTCCCCGTTAGAACAATTCCCCCAACTCATTTTATAATGATTTTATCATTTAGTTTGAATTTATAATGTGGAAAAAGGAATATGATCTGTCAGTACATATTCCTTTTTTTTTGGGTGGGATGGGGTTCATTATTTACAGATAAAAAAAAAATTACTATGAATTTTATAAAATACAGTTAAAACCCAAACCCTTTCCATCCTCCAGGTTTTTTCCCTCCCCTCTATTTTAAAGCCCCATCTCCCAGGTTTCCCTCCTCCCCTCTAAAATAAACCCCCCATCTGAAAGGTTTTCCCCTCCCCCTATATAAAGCCCCTCTGCGGGTTTTTCTCACTTTCTGCCCATAAAATCCAAAAAAACCTTCCCCTTTTAAAGGTCAAAAAGGGAAAAAAAAATTAATTTCTTTTTTTGGCCAAATTTTCCAAAATTTAATGAGAGAAAAAATTTTTTTTTAAAGGCTTTTTTTAATTACTTTCTGCAAAGTCATAATTTTTTCCATACACGGGGTTTTACACGGGCTTTTACAAAATTTTGGGAACCCCCCAAAAAATTTAGTTCGGGTTTTTTTGGAAGCTACAGGCAAAAACGATTTAAATTTAATACACACACCTTGTTTTAAATTTTGACGCACCCCAAAAAACCCACACTACTTCTGTTTTGGGGCATCATGGGAAATTCATAATTTTCATATTCCCCTTACATAAAAATTTTAAATTTTTCAGTGCCATTTGTTATTTCGGGTTAAAAAAAGAAAAAATGTCCCCTTAAATTCGAGAAGAAAGGGGGGGAAAGGTATGAATGAAGGGAGAGGGAGATGGAATGTTTTTAAGGGTTTTTTTCTCTCCCACTGTGAAACCAGATCCCCTAAGGCAAGAAAACCCAATCCCGCCCCGAAGGAACATTTCATTCCTAATCCCAAAGTTAGCACTAGACTGGATCCAGATATTTTATACGGTTCCATAAATATTAATATTTTTTTAGTAAGTAATGGTAAACTAAGACCTTTTCCGAACCCTCACCCATTTTCCCCTGTGACCACCCCTCAGGGCAAATTTCCCCAAAATCACAGTTCTCCCTGGTGAAGAAGGCTTTTTTTCCTCTGGAGATTGAATCCTTTATTCCTCCAGGGGGGGGTCCCCTTTTTTTT